>PVIU01009694.1:0-74655 GCA_004026605.1 Ondatra zibethicus
TTTTACTATATTAATTCTGCCTACCCAAGAGCATGGGAGGTCTTTCCATTTTCTGGTGTCTTCTTCAATTTCTTTCTTCAAAGATTTAAAGTTCTTGTCATACAAGTCTTCCACTTGTTTGGTTAGAGTTACTCCGAGATATTTTATGCCATTTGTGGCTATTGTGAAGGGTGTTGATTCTCTGATTTCTTCCTCAGCCTTGAGTCATGTGGCAATATATAGATTGATAAAAGTGGGTTAAGTTGTAAGAGTGAGTTAGTAATAAGCTTAAGCTATGGCTAAGCTTTTACAATTAATAACAAGTCTCTGTGTCATTCATTTGGGAGCTTGCAAGTGGGACAGAAAATTCTGCCTACAAAAGAAATAGGCACTAGGAAATGGAAAGGCATCCCTGTTCATGGATTGGTAGAAATAATATTGTGAAAATGACCATTCTACCAAAAGCAACTTATAAAATAGTGACAATGACCGACATGGCAAGATATGGATAAAGGTACAGTAAGTGGCACTCATAGCATCAGTGGCAATCAACAGCTGCCAAATTGGACTTGAGACCCACTCAACAGGAGGAAAGTCACACCAGGTACTAGAAATCTAGCAGCTTCCTATGGCTAGGAAGGTCATGGACCTTAAAAAAGAATCCACTATCACTACTCTGCTAGACAAGCATAATCCCTTCCTATATCCTAAATCTTCTCTTTATATCTACAGATGATATAAGGATGTATAGTTACCTTCTCTTATCAAAGAAGTCTGTCTTATGGCAAATGGAGACCATCACAGAAAACTACAACTGGACACAGGGCAGAGAGCAACGGATCGCAGAGCACCCAGCCCGAGTGGGCACATGTACATCACAGTTCCTGCATTTGTGGCTCAGGGAACATTTCCAAAATGGGGATGGAAATGCTGTAAGCACCAGAACACTGGGAAGTCGGCTGCGAAATAGTCTCTCCCAGAAATGGCCACATAAACAAGATGGGAACAATGGCAGCATCAACAGACACGTAAACATGGAAAGAGGAAAGCTTGGGGGCCCCGCCCCAGGACAAAGAACTAGAGACAGCTAAAGACTACTGAATACAAAGAGAAGCAGAATTAGCCTTTCCCAGGGATGAACCCCCTTACATATAGAACTATACATACAGAAAAAAATGGGCCCAGCTAGTTGTATTTATATGTAATTGTACATGCACACGTACGTATATATGTTACATACATGTATGTAATAATAATAATCAGAAGAAAAAGAGGCTATCAACGTGAGAGTTGAGAGGGATGTGGGAGTGGTTCAAGGGAGGATTGCTGGGAGGGGCTGTAGAGAGGAAAGGAATGGGAAAGTGATAATATTCTATTTCACTTTTAAAAAATTTAAAATTTTTAAAAAGAAATAAAACTGTTTTTGAGCTTGATAAAATGTATAAGCCTCTAGCCAGAAAGATAATGAAAAAGGACATAAAACAGCAGTACCAAGCACAGAGAGATGACATCACTACAACACATACAGAGATTGAAGGAACAAGAGGCAACTATAGACAAGTGTAAGTAATTAACTTAATTATGCTATTTACTAAGTAATATTAAGAACCCATGAAAGACAAAGGAAAAGGAAAGGAGAACCTTAACTGTTCATAGTAGAGGAGCATCTGTTGAAGAAATGAAACGTATGGTTACAAGCTTTCCAAGAAGAAAAGTCCAGTTGTCTTCATGGGCAAATTCTAAAGACTCTTAGGGGAAGACTTGTGCCAATCCCCCAGGAGAATATAACATCATGTTAACAGAAACCTCATTTAAACATGCAACTGAATCCATAATGACAGTGGTTGCTTAGGGCATGGGAAAGACACCAGCAACTACAAAGAGGCATGAGAACATTACTGAAGGTGATAGATGTGCCCATGTGCATACCTTGGTGGTGCAAATGGCTTTGTTGGGACACATATGACAGAATTTCTATGGAATTTTTATATGTCAATTTTACTGTGAAAATGGTTGGGAAAATATCCTTTGATTGGTTCAAGTGAAATAAAAATCTTTATTGGTAAAAGAAGCAAATGTAAATATAAAAATGTAATCTCTACCTAAATATTAACAGAAAGCCAAGTGAAGTCTTCACTGCATCTGATATTTCAAATTATCACTTAATTCACAAGGGGAAAATGCAATTTTTCCACAAAGATTTATATGGTCACAAAACAGCAGAATGAGGATAATTATGCTGAATGGTGGAATGGCTCCCCACCTGGCTGTGAAACTGAGAGTCACATGACCTGGGGAATAAAGAATGAAGTGGCAAGGGAAGTAACTTCTGCATAGGACTGTCCTAGCTCACAGCTGTGGTACTGTGCTGTCCAGCGCCCCAGTTCAGGTGGCCCAAACTGCTCACGTCACACATCCAGGAAGAGAGAAGGGAAGGAGACAGGGGATCCACAATCCTTCTAGAGGACATGTCCCCAATGACCTTAAGGTCTTTCTCTAGGCTCCACTTCCTAAGGGCCCAACTCCCTCCCAGGAGCACCAAGCCATTAACAATTGATCCTTTGGTGGACACTCAGCCACCAAACTACACTACCCTAAATCAGGAAATGTAAACACCTTTCACATCTGGGCTACAACCAGGAAAACGGCAGCGAGGAAAGAAGTTCCAGCGCTAATGCCAAGAACATGCTACTGCCCTCTGCTGTCACCACTGCAGCAACCCCGAGGACACCCGCTGTCCAGAAGGCTGCACACTGCAGGCTGCTGCTGCCGCCTGCTCTCTTCTTCAGCAGGCTACACACTTGGTTTCCATGCAGTTCCAAGCTTCCAGGCCATGGGCGGGAATCAGAGGATTCACGCAGGGAGCTAGGGCGGTTGCTCCCCCAAGGAGGCTCAGGTTACCTGACTGGCTCATGAGAGGGCACAGGGCCATCCCTTCAGGCCCTGCTGTCCCCAGGCTTCAGCCATCTGTTGGCTGCTGTTGTTGGCCCTGACCTTAGCACTGAGCAAGTCTTGCCCGTTTTCTCCTCCCCTCTGACTTTCCAGCCTTCTGTCCAAGACCCTGAGTTCTCCAGCACAAAAGGAGGCCAGTCCTCTCTTGTCATGGCTCCAGGTCCCCCTTGCACAGCTTCACGACTCCACGATTCTGGCAGCTTCCAGAAGCACTGACTGCCACCAGCTGTCTGGCAGGTTGGCTGACAGACTGATGTCCAGCCTGCCCATCTCTGCCTCCCACTTGGGGCCAGTGCTCCCTCTGTTCTCTCATCTCTGGACACCAGATTTACTCCACACCATCCCCCAGTCTCTCATCCTGTCCAGCTCTTCAAGACCATGTTTTAAAGAAAGGCATAGACTCATCCTATCTCCTCAGCTCCTCTTGACTGTCTGCCCCTTGCCTCCAATGCTCACCAGGTAAAGCAATGAAAATTGTAATTTATCTTATATTGGCAGCTAGCTTAATTCCCCATACTCCTTGAAGGGGTAGCCCTCTGAAAGAAGGCTCTCTCTACTTGCATGGCCTATTCTCCCTCTCCCTCTCTCCCTTTCTCCCTCTTTCTCACCTTCCCTTTCTTTCTTTCATGTGTGTATGATATATATGTGTCTAGGTATGCAAGCCCATATAGTTTTAAGGTCAATGTTCTCTCTCTCTCTCTCTCTCTCTCTCTCTCTCTCTCTCTCTCTCTCTCTCTCTGTGTGTGTGTGTGTGTGTGTGTGTGTGTGTATTCAAAGTACTGGCATTGAACCTAGGGCCTCATGCAGGTGAGGATAGCCCTCTATCACTAAGCTACAGCCCCAATCCTAGATGTCCCATCTTTTCCTAGCTTCTCTATGAAGGCTCATTTTCTTCGTGGTAGTTATGACAATGGAAACTATATTTGGTGACTCCTTTTTCTGTACATACATATGTAAACCACAGGAAGCTAAGGACTGGGTGTGATTCCAGCAATGCTGGATTAACATGTCCAAGCACAGAGCACACACACATAGCTGCTATATGCAAACCATGGGTTTGTAGGACTAGTGTCCCCTGTACACAGCATGTCCAAAAGCAAGCCAGAAGCACAGGAGCCTCTATTACAAGACAACACTTAGTTACTTCTCATTGCTGGGCTTGGAGAGAATGGTGGGGGAAAATGGAAGTATACAAGTACTAAAGAACTGGGGGTGCACTTTCTCAGTAGGAAACTGTAATCTGTAACTTTGTATAATGCCAGTGGAAAACAGGGACAACTGAGAATTATTTGTCCCACCACAAGAGCATACCAGACAGGGGTAGTGCCACCCAAGGCTTACATCAGAGCACTTGGTTGTGTCTCAGCCCTGTGGGGACCCAACTTCATCTATAATTTCTCTAGTGAAAGATACTTGACCCTTCTAGTTACCAACCTCATGTAAGCCTCCATGTTATGAAAGACATGTTCTCATTTGCAAACAGCATTATAATATGGCTACTGAAGGTTACTGGGCACATCGTCTGTAGAAGAGGGAGGAAAACTATGCAAATCCCACTGTCCACAGGAAGAAAACAGGAAGAGAGGTTACAAGCAGCCCATGTACTTGTTATTTGGCAAAGGTATAGGAAGAGGGAAGAGAGCTGGTTGTTTGATGGGACAGCATGACGTGTGGCTAACGGTCACCTAGCAGGAAGAACGTGAAATCGGCAGAAAGGAGTACTGTTGGAGTGGGAAGCCCTGAAGACAGAAGACCAAGAACACAGGGCAGCAAGAAAGGCTCCCAGCAAGCACACACTAAAATGATCTTGAAAAGTCACATGAACACCAGGTTCTCTGGGCTACAGCCCTGCTTAATATTGTCTCCAAGTCTTTAACAAAGTGAACATCTTCACTGCATGGTTTTACAGGTCCAACATGCTTAGTCTTAGACTAAGGAGGTAAGTGAGTCCTGGTTTAGAAGACTAGGGATAAATGTATAACTCTTAAGTGCCAAAAGCTAAAATAGAGGCACAAGAGTATATATCCACAATATGCTCATTGTGAACAACCCAGGGGCATTATATGGAACAAATGTAATTTTATTTGGTCTTGGCATATACGAAGAATCACATAAGGAGAAAGGAGAGAAGATACATTGAGTTTAAATGAGTAGCCCAAGGACATCCTGGTTTGCTCATTGGACAATTTCTTTGGGGCTGTATGGATTCACATACCAATAGCAACAAGGTTAGAAGATCCGTGCAGAATTCAGATGTGAGAGCTCCCAGCTGCAAACTTAATCATACAGAACCTTCCACTACACAAGCAAGGTGGCAGTCAAGGTTTCCAAGAAGGAAAAGCTACCCACTCAGAGTTGTAGGTCATAAAGGAAAAGACATAGCCTACTGCAGTATCCAATTCCGGGCATGATTTGGTTCTTGAACTAATAGTAATAGTGAGGAGTCAGACCCCACGCATATGCAAGAACAAAAACCCCTAGTATCTGTTGAAGGCAGGCATTCTTGAGTAGTTCAGGGACTGATGAAGAACCCCAGGACTCCAGTGCACAAAGTCACTATGTGATGTCACCAGACCCTACATAAACTTACTCCACCAATGCAACCTACAATCCTCCTCTTGTGCACTCTGGATGGAATGCAAAGGATTAATTAGGACCACATTTTGCTTTCCAGAGCCTCATATTGCTTATAATGAGATTGCTATCAAGACCTAGTGGCATGCAAGCAGGAATCCCACGGCACAAAGAGCAGACAGCTTCTACAACTGAAGGGCAGAGCTTTCACTACATGGGTCCATTGACTTCTTTTTGTCAGGGTGACATAAGGTGTCATCATGAAGAAAGCTGATCGATCCCCTTTACACTGCATTCCATGCTATTTGGAGTTTTCCTCAGCAATGTTTAGTTTAGTGGGGTTTTTTCCTTATCTAAGTTGATCAAACAATCTAATTTTTTTTAATGCTCCATTGGAGAGTGGAAATCTCAACTCCACTGACACAATTAAAAACAACAACAAAAAATTCTAAGCAGATCAAGTGATAGAACACAGCCAGCAATGTGTAATTGATCCAGATAATCTGAGAGCTGTGACTTGAAACCCCAGGCAAGGAGGACAGTGAGACACATGTTGATACTGGCAAGGTCAGCACAAGAAATCACCCTAAAGAAGACAGGGAGGGAAGACACCAGAAATGGGACTCACCCAGACAGATGGTCCATCTGGAGAAGGCCAGTAGGGTGAGGAAGACACCAGTGCCAGCGAGCTACACTGAGGACAAGAGTCACAGGCATGGCTAACAGGAGAGCACAGGGAGAGCAGCAGTAACTGGCACCGAAGGAAATACATGAAAGCAGAGATGGCCACAAGGACAGGTAGTCACTGCACAACTGGAGCAGATGGGATTTCAAGGGGGGTCAGTGGAAGCAAGAGTTCATTAAGGGGCTTGGGCTGGAAGCAGAAGCTATTGCTTAGGCCAGCTTCCCGGTCCCCATATCCCCAACTATTACTGTTCCTTTTGTTTCAGCACTGCAAATCACCACTCCAAACTTTCAAAACAATGCTGTATAGCCACGTTTCAATTACAAACACTGGCAGGAAGGGGAGCTCCTGATAGCCTAGAGTGACTGCTTCCAGAAGATGGGAGCCATTCCTCAGGAAGGGGTCTGGACACAACAATGCATGAACAAACCTGCCTTCCTTCCTATTGGTTAAGACAAATCTGGTATTGGAACAAGGAGAAAAACTTAAGACTCTTCCTCTGCCAAAGTAATTTCCAGGCAGGTAAAGTATTTAGATGTGAAAAATGTAGAAATAGCAATGTTTCAAGGAACCACAAGAGAAACGGCTTTCTTCAACAGAAACACAAAACACAGAAGACAGGAAGAATTGATGTCTATTACATTTACCTGGTAAGATTGAAATGTGTCTACCTGTTCAACTGTCAACTTGACAGAATCTAGAATCCTAGGAGATAAACCTACGGGGATGCCTGTGATGGAGTTTCTACATTAGGTTAATAAACACAAAGAGACCTGCCCTAAGTGTGGAAGTAACCATCCCATGGGCTGGAGCCCTAGATTGAAAAAAAAAGGAGAAAATGAGCAGGTTACCTGCATTCACCACTCTCTGCTTCTTGATTACAAAAGCAGCATGGCTAGCTGCTTCTTGCATATGCTGCCAGGCTTCCTTATAATGATGGACCATCTTCTCCAACAGGGAACCATAGTAAATACTTCCTCAGACTAATACAACATCAGCAACTTCATAAATAGAATACAAAGGATCCCACTGTAGCTTATGAAGTGCTTCTGCAACTCAGCATGAAAAGAGCATGAGGATAATGAGCCAAAAGTAGAAAAGAAAACAGAAAACATTCAACACAATGCAAGTAAGAGAAGTACAAGTCACAGATTTACTTCTGTACAACTACACAGCCAGAGGCTTACTACCTCTTGACAAAGATATGGAAAACTAGGCTCTCACCACTATATTGAAAACCAAAATTGATACTGTCTTTACAGATCACAGTGACAAAAAATATCATCAAAATTTAAAAACTTTTTTGATGTAGGATCTCATGTAGACCAACATGGCCTAAAATTCACTATGTAGCGAAGGATGATCTTTAATTCAAAATCTTTCTGCCTCTACCTCCTGATTTTGATTTAGTAAACCATTTTGGGGGAGTATATTAGGATCCTTCAGATAATCACATATGTGCAAAATGACATGTTCTAGGAATTACCCTCACTATATCACATATATCAGCAACAGACTGGGTGCATTACTATGGATGGGCTGGGATAAAACAGCACACAGACAAAAACAGTAAGGCAAGCTGTTAAAAAGAATGCTTCAGCTCCAAGCACTGCTATGGAAAGAGAACCAAGACAGAATAAGCAAGAGAAAAAGAAAGACAAAGGAAAGCTTGGGTTAATATCTGTCTAAATGATCTAGAACGTTGATGTCATTATAATAGATGTATGCTGGTCCCAGAAGTATACACACTGAGTCACTAGGATTGTCCCTTTTCAAAAATAGGAGGAAGTGTCACCCCCACATCCTCCCTCCCTGTATACAACTTTAACATTTTATACAGCACACATGTATAGTCCATAGGACAATCAGTGAATTTAAAATAGCTTCTCCTGTGTTATACTCTCGTAGCTCCACTTCTGGATCATACATTCAAGAGTTATTTAAAAAGATATCTGTATGCCCATGCTCATCATAGCATTCCAGACAGCAGTTAACGTGTGAGTACAGGTCATATGTTCATCAACAGAGCAGTGGGTGAGGAAATGCCATATGAAAACTTAATGGAAAAACATTTAAAAACAAGAAAATATTGCTATCTATAATATACATAGGTAGAGTTTGTACTAAGTCATCCATATAAAGACAACAAAATACCACATGGCTCTTTTATCTATCTATCTATCTATCTATCTATCTATCTATCTATCTATCTATCTACCTACCTATCTATCTATCCATCTATCTGTCTGTCTGTGTCTCTGTCATGCAGTACTAGAGATTGAATCTAGGGCCTCTCACATGGTAGGTAAGCACTTTATTACTGAGCTATGGTCCCTAAGCCTGCATAATCCCTCTTGTATGAGACATCTAAAACATCACAGATGTCGATAAAGACTAGAGCAGGGGTTAAAAGAATGGGGATAGGAGGATGAGAAATTGCTGTTGATGAGTGTACAGTGACAGCTATACAGATAAGTAAGAGATACACTATAACAGCGTGGTGTCTGTAGCTAAGATGCTACTACCTAGCAGGGTGGCTCTCACATGGTCACATACACCACAATGTACCACACCCCATGTACCTTACTACCCCTTCTAACTGCCTAAAGGATGCCATTACTGTTTTAAATTCCCCCAGGAAGAGGGAAAAGCTCTGCAGGGACAACCCTAGAAGCCAGGCCATTCTGAGCAAGGTTTCTGAACACTGTTCTAGAAGGCAGATGGGCAACTCCTGCTTAAGGTAAGCAATCAGCGGCACTAGCTCAAGCAGAAAGACAGAGTTCATGCTAATGGTACACAAGGGGCCTGGGGTTCATCTCAGCCATGTCTACAGGAAGTCCCTCCTAAAATCTGGCCCCAAGGATCCTCCAAGGTCCTCCTCCTAGGCAGTTCTGTCCAGGCCTCACTATTAAGTGAACTCTCTAGTCTAAGCACAAGGACTAATTGTCTTAAGTTACCTTTAGCCCCTTGTGTCCACTCACTCAACTGGCTCAGCCTAATCGCTATCCAGCTGCCTTCTACCGCCATTTCTGAAAAGGCCCACAGGATGGAGCCAGCACTGCAGGGAGCAAATGGACGACGTGTGTTCTGCCTCTCTCTGGGCCGATGGCCCCAAACTTCCCTGTGCTGTAGTTAGCATTCATTTGTCTTCTTGGAATACTTGAGATGAATGGTTCAAATATTCCTTTAATTTTGTTGTCTTTCAGAAAGAAAATATTTAGACCTTCTCTGCTCAAAAAGCACATTTTCCAAATTGGGGCTTTTTCAAAGTCTGATTTCATTACACAGTTGCGTCCTAAAGCCTTGAGGATATTGTAAACAGTTCCAGCTTTCTCGTTTTGTTTTGGCACAATCTAAATTCCAATTTCATGAAAATTAGTGCTGTGCTCTCTGTTTCTAGAAGACTGCTTTAAATGACTCTGTCACTGAATGAGAGATGAATTTACCTGAATATCCCTGTATTGGGTTGATTTTATAAAGTTTTCATCAGTATTTCCTTCCTGGGTCAATATTTCTGTGATGGCTAATCTTGGTTGTCAAATTGAGTAGATCTGGAAATAACTAAAATATAAGCATGTGGGCACACCTGTGGGGAATTTTTCTAGAGTGGACTGTCAGGTGTGAAGATGCACCCTAAATCCAGACGATTCAAAGTGGGAAAATGCACCCTAAATCCAGATCATGAGATCAGAAGAGCCGCTGTAACTTGGCCATACCTGGTGGCAGTCAACATAAAAGGACATGGCAGAAGATTTTTCTTTTGCCTGTGTGCCCTCACTCTTGTTGGCAAGTTCACCTATCCTGCTGCTAAGGCATTACTTTACTGGTATTACCATCTATTTCTTTTGGATTTCAACACAGACTGAAAGCTAGTCTCACGGACAACTACTAGACTCCTAGCCTTCTAGTCAGGAGACAGCCTTTGTTCCAATAACCAGACAACAGCCTATAACCCATGCCCATAAAGCTCTTTTTAGTATATAAATTTATTCTATCAGTTTTGTTCCTCTAGAACCCTGATTAATGCAAAATAATGCCAAGTTTTATTAACATCCAACACATTAACAAGCCTAAACAAGCCTGAGGAATGGAAAACTAAGCTCATGATGATGCCCATTTTCTTCCTAGGACTTTGAAAATTCAATCTCATTTCTAAAGACTATGAGAGTTCTAAAGTTACAGACTTGTGCAGGGTTCAGGCATTACATTTACTAGTTGGGGTGTGGGGGTGATTGCTAACAAAAGGTACACATTTCTCCTTGCAAAACCATGCCTATTGTTCATAAGAGTTGAGTGCATTTCCTGAGATGCTTTATATATATATAAATATGTATGCATATTAAATTTCAGTAATAAATCTTAAAAATTCTATTGAATATATATCTCAGTAAAAATAGCTGTATGTCTCAATAGAGCAAAAAATAATGATAGATGTTCAATTGCATTATAAACAATATACAAATAATTCAGCTTTTAAGCAATAAATTTCATAAAATGTCCATTATTGTGAGTGCAATTGATGCAATACACTCAGGCAACAGCAGAAAAATGTGACTTGTGATCCAGGGCTCCAATGCATCCATCTGCCTTCTGTTTGTCTGTCTAGTTATCTAGCATCTATTTACATTACCTATTATCTATCTACCTGCCTATTATCCATCCATCCATCCATCCAACCCTTTCTACATTCCTATATATACCCACCTATCTGTCATCTACCTATATATCTATTTCTACCTACCTATCTGCCTATCAGTTATCATCTTTTGATTATTTATATCTAAATAACATTCACCTGTCTTTCCATTTATCTATCATTTATTTTCTATAGCATATGAGTCTATCAATCCATCTGTCATCTATTTCTCTATCATTACAGTCACAAAACAACAAACTAGCAAGGCTAGAACAAGTAGTAGTCATGCTCATTGGATTCCTGGCACAATGGGACTGAGCTTTTGTCATTTCAAGGTATCATCACACAATTTTCAAATCCTCACAGAAAGGATGTCCAGAAAGGATATGCAAATATAAAGAAAAGAATAAGCTCTAGAAAGCTAGTCTAGCCAGTGGACAGTGGCCAAGGTGACCAAGTTCCTATGGCAATAGCATGCCATGAAAGAGACCAGGAGCCTAGAAAGTGGCTCCTGCCACTGCTGTCCCGCCGTGATCAGCTTTCAGTGTACAGGCTGTCTGGGAGTTTAATGAAGCCAGCGACTGCTTCAAGCTGAGGACTGTGGAGCCCTCATTACTTGGAGTCTGCTGTATGCCTCGATGGGTGTCACACAGAAGTCTCCCACCTTGCAAGCCCCATCTTGAATTGCTTTTGAAATTGCTATACCCACTTTCTTTTCTTCTAGCATGTTTTAATCTTTGTTTCAGATAGACAGATTGGGGAGGAGTTACTTAAGTGAGTGAACCTGGATCCTAGAGCTACTAGCTTAGTCAGTGCTAGGGCCTCCAAAGACTGGGAAGTAGGCTATACTGGAAAACCTTTTCAAGTCCTGAGAATAGCATCGCTGAAGTCTAGGTCTCTGGACCTGTGGACCTCCTGCCCTAATAATCCCCAAACTGTTCTTGACTAGTGAATTGTAGGCAGAGACTGCTTGTTTGTTTACTCAGGTAATAGTATATCCTTCTGGGGTCTTTGAAGGAGTTGAAGAACAGATAGTTATAGTTTTCTTTAGTTATGATAAAAGATAAAATAGATATAAAACTTGAGACGCACGAAGATAGGAGAGATGATAGAGTATTTTTCCTTAATTTGTTAAATGTAAATAGACTAAATATTGTAACTATAATTCTTGCTTGATAACTGTTGTGCATATGTAATTTTACTATGTTAAAGTTAAAACCTTTCGGGAAAATGGTATGGGAAGTCTTTCTGTATATGTGTTGCTTTTATTGGTTAATGAATAAAAAGGCTGCTTGGGCCTATGACAGGGCAGAATAGAGCAAGATGGGAATTCCAAGCAGGGACAGAGGAGAAAAGAAGGCGAAGTCAGAGAGACACCATGTAGCTGCCAAATGAGACAGACGCTCTAGAACCTTACTAGCAAACCACAAGCCTCATGTTAAAACATAAAATAATTGGAATGGGTTAATTTAAGATGTAAGAGTTAGCTAATAAGAAGTCTAAGCTATTGATTAAAGAGTTAATAACTGATTAATACAGTTTCTGTGTGATTATTCGGGTCTGGGTGAATGGAACGAATGAGCAGCCAAGGGGCTGCACATGCTTTTACAGCTGCATATATGGTACATGTGACCACACCCAAAGTGGGCCAGTATCTTAAAGGTTAGTGGCTGAAGGAGTTCCCACAGCAATAAGTGGTGACTGCTGGATTCTTCAGCCAGTGTTTACCCTGCTTCTACCATGGACAGACCCTGGTACTATGGAGGACATAATTGCAGACCCTGGTTTAGTCCCAAAAGGACTGGTTACCTAGTAGGGTAGTTTGAAAGAAAATGGCCCTCAAAGGAAGTGGCACTGTTAGGAGGTGTGGCCTTGTTGGAATAGGTCTAGCCTTGTTGGAGGAAGTATGTCACCATGGAGGCAGACTTTGAGGTCTCATGTATGCTCAAGCAACACCCAGTGAGATAGACCACTTTCTGTTGCCTGTCAGTCAAGATGTTAGAACCCCCAGCTCCTTCTCCAGTATGTCTGCCTGCATGCTACCTTGCTTCCCACCATAATAATGGACTAAACCTCTGAAATGTGAGCAAGCCAGGAAGCAGCAACCCTCTATGACCTCTGCATCAGCTCCTGTCTCCAGGATCTTACCCTGTTTGAGTTCCTACCTGACTTACTTCAGTGATGGACAGCAGTGTGGAAGCAGAAGCTAAACAAACCCTTTCCTCCCCAACTTGCTTTTTGGTCATTGTGTTTCATCACAGCAATAGAAACCCTAAGCCATCTAGAAAACATGAGACTTGTAATACCAGGCATACTCCAACATTCTTCACTGTGCATCCTAATCCTGTATCTGATATGACAAGGATCATCTCCATGATAACAACCCCAAGTGACCTCACCTAATCCCAAGTGGACTGGAACCTATGCTAAAGACAGTATCCTTAACTGACTTCCCTATTACCAAGTCCTGACTTTGCTTAAGAATCTCGAATTCAGGGTCACTTTTGGCTGTGAAATCTGAGAGTTTGATATGGGTTCATTGGTGTTGTGTGCCAGGGGTATTTGATCCTTACTCTATTGGTAGAGGAATACATGCATTTATTTTGCATGACCCTGTGATACAAGGTTGTCACCTATAAAATTCATATATAAGAAAATAAATCAATTTACAACACACCCATACATGCTCACATCTCTCTCTCTCTTCACACACACACACACACACACACACACACACACACACACACACACACACACACCTCTTAATCTATTAAATAAGTTTACAATTTTGTGTTGGGATATATACATGAGGCTTGAGTTGGATAACCCTGAGAGGCAAACCCCACTGGACACCTCTTCGCCCTGTAACTATAAGATTTTGTTTGTTCCACACCCCAGTCAAACCTTGTGTGGTGGTTTGAAAGAAAATGGTTCCCAAAGGGAATGGCACTATTAGGAGGTGTGGCCTTGTTGGGGGAAGCATGTCACTGTGCAGGTGGGCTTTAAGGTCTCTTTTGCTCAAGCTTCCTTCAGGGTAACAGTCAGTTGACTTTCTATTGCCTGCAAGATGCAAAACTCTCAGTTTCAACACCACGTCTGCCTGCATGCCACCATGCTCCCTGTCATGATGATAATGGACTGACCCTCTGAAACTGTAAGTGAGCCACCCCAATTAAATGTTTTCTTTATAAGAGTTGCTATGGTCATGGTGTCTCTTCACAGCAATAAGAACCTTAACTAAGACACCTAGCTCCAGAGATGCTTAGTAAAACACTTCCACATATGCAAAAGAGAATATGAGTGTGGAATACTGGTCCTATTTAAAAACAATGATTGAGGCAAGTGATCTCTGTAGCCACTCATGTTTAGGTTCCCAGTGACATGCCACCATCCTTTCCCTACCCTCTCTGCTGGCTGCAGATAATGGCTTCTTGCAGTATTCCTGTGTGGTCAATATTCTTTCCTCACCAAAATCACCCTTTAAGGGAAAGGGTTGGTGCAATCAGCATTTTACCCTCAGGGGGTAAGTAGCATCCCAGAGAGTGAGTTGGAAATCTAAAGGCTTTCTCTTCTCCAACTCCTGCACTCTTGCCATTAAGGGTAACTGTTTTTAATTGCTCTAAAATTACAGGTCTTACCTTTCCCTTGTAAACACATCCTTGCATAATCACTGGCTTCCAGGAGTAATAATCAGCAAGGAGTTCTGGTGGTCTAATGCACTTGCCAAGTTAAATTCCTTCCATGCACCCATACAATTCTATTCTCTTTGGGTAGGTCTTAGACTAATTGCATAGCACCTCGGTGGGCCCACTTCCTTCTGATCTACATAGATTTAGTCATTCAAAGATAAAACAATGTCTCTCAGACAAATTGCAGAGCTCATGTAATATTTAGAATTATCTTTAAAAGGCAAATCAAGACATCCATACTTACATACTTTAGAAGAAATGTTTATACTTTTTGTTTTTATTTTTTATGTGTATCAGTGTTTCGTCTGTGTGCATATATGTGTACCACATGCATGCTTGGTGCCCACAGAGCGCAGAGGACGGTGTTGGATCCCATTTGGATGCTGGGAATCAAACCCATGTCCTCTGGAAGAGAAGCCAGTGATCTCAATGGCTGAGCCATCTCTCCAGCCCCAGAAGAAATGTTTATAATATCTATGGGAAGTATATGGGAGCTAGCATAATAATAAGAACAAATCATCATCTCAAATAAAATACTTGCTGAGTAAGTAGTGTGACTGTCAGAAAAACTGATCTTCTAAAGGAAAATTCTTCAGAATATACCTTTTACTTACATTTTTTAGACCTTTCTTTGTTTTCCTTTGTTTTTATATTTTATTATTTATTCATTTGTTTTTGTTCTTGTTTGTTTGTTTTGAGAGTGGGTGGCTTCTCTGTGTAACCCTGGTTATCTTGGAACTTGCTCTATAGACTAGGCTGGCTGCAAACAGAGATCAGCTGCTTATGCCTCCAGAGTGCTGGGGATAAAGGCGTGCATCACCACTCCTGACTCGTAATTTTGTGATAGGGTTTCACATAGCCCAGGCTGTCATCAAGTTCAGTATATAGCTGAGCATGACTTTGAACTCTGGATGTCTCCTGCACTAACCTACTGAGTGCTAGGATTACAGGCAGATGTGAACACCGCTGGCCTCTTCTGACCACTCAGGGTAACTGATTTTCACCATGCCCCAGACTCACCTGGCCTCCTGTGGGGACGAGAAGGATGATGCAGATGATGGGGACACACTAGGTCCAGATGAGGGGCCAGAGGAGTGGAAAGAGTTGTTGCTGAAGCTGCTGTATCTAAAAGCATAGAGGTTCAGATTGGAGACAAAAAACAGAGACAAAAGAAGTGATTTTTTTCCAAATATAAGATTTAGAAAAGCATCTAGCTTTTTGCAAGAAAAATATTTCTGAATATCCCACTGCAAAGCCTGATTATTTAAAGCTACAGGGATTTACTAAGTACTGCATTTTGATGAGTCTTCATTGAAGAGGTTCCCCAAACTCCAAAACTCACCAGGTAGGAGGATTCATAACAAAGGGCTTCAGAAGAACCAGCACATCTCCTATTACTTTATAAATGCACATTAAAATTAATTGTGAACATAAATCAAGAACACAAACTGTGTTCATCTGTACTATGGTAATCTTTCTTTCTACTTATGATGACACAATTAGAATACCATCGAAAACCTGTGGAAATGTTTGCCCGACTAAAGAAACATCTTATTATTGTACATTCTGCTGCGGGTCATTTTGAATCTATTGTGTTCCTTTCCTTTCATCCCATGGCCAGTCTGTCGCCAGGCCTTCTGAACTATCCTACTGCTAAGAGATGAAGGCATCTAGACTTCATCCAACACTTATCCCAATTGAACCCTGCAGTGGTTACAATAAAATGAACTTCGATCTTCTCCCTGTCATTTCTATTAAACAGACATCAGGATTTGTAGAATCCGGGAGCTTCCTGTTTGCAGAAATATCCTTCAGCAGTTTCTTCTATGTAGGTGTCATCACTGAGGGTGGCTCCCAGGAAACAGATCACCATCTGAAGCCTCATCTAGAGCTGGCATTCACGTAAGGCAACTTCTATCCCTATATGTCACAGGTGAGGCCTTAAACTTTTTAGGGACACTGTATTAGGATGTGTGGGACCCCGAGGGTCACCATGATGAACATTCACAAAGATCTTCTTGGACATGAGAAGTGCAGGCTGAATTCCCATCAGCAGATCCTTGTGAGAAGCGACTGAACTTTAGAGATGCTCCCCAAGATATCAGCACCAGAAAAACCACTTTAGCATTTCTAATGTTTACATGAGAAAATAGCACATAGGAAAATGTTCAATGGTGCATTATTTAGCTTATGGTGATAGCTCAACCAGGTATGAGATAGGATAGCCAAGGAAGCATGGGTTCTTATTCGTCGACGGATCATAGATTCTGCAACCATAAAAGCTGACCAATTTTACAACTGGCATCATGAGAAATGCTGATACATGGGCTAGATGGAAACACCAGGACATAGTTTAGTCACATTGTGTAAAAATACTCTAAAAAGTAAAAATCAATTTCAAAAAAGTATGTTCATGCACTATCTACTTCTAAAAAGTGGGAGATGGGTACAAATTTTCAAGTTTTAATAATAAATAGCAACAACAGAAAATATTCATATCCCCTCACTCTAATTCTAGGTTCCTAATTCTGGCAGCTTGGCCATTGATCCATCAATCTGTGTGTTAACATGTCAGGTGTGTACTCAGAAATAGGCCCGCTCCACCAAGACTCAGACCACAGGGCTGGCTGGCCAGTGTCCTTTTCTGTTACTAAGTCGCTTTCATGGTCCTTGGTTCTGAGGACTTGATCTCCTTTCTCCAACCCCTCTCAGGTCACACTGAGATGGAACATGGGCTTTACAGATGAATACTCTAACACAGAGCTGTATCCTTAGACCGTTTTTTCATTTCTTATTTTGAGACAAGATCTTCATATGTTTCCCAGGCTGACCTTGAACTCATGTAGAGCCTTGAACCTGATTTCTCTGGAGTAGCTGGGATTGCAGGATTTTCTTTTTTCTTTAAAAATTATCATTCCCTATGTCTAATACGTTAATTCCTTCTCCAGATCAGCACTGGTTTAATTTTTCAGAAGGATTCACAAACCACAGGCCATGGAGAAGGAAGAGAAGCAAAGAATGAAGTTGAAGACAGGGCATTAATTGATGCCACAGAAAGGGATGCAGAAAAGGATGACGAGAACAGAGTAGAGCCGGGTGCTGCCACAACACAGGCTCCCAGGGTGGCTGTCTCAGCTGCCTGGACACTGGCTTGCTACTCATGCCACTGAAACTCAGCCTCAAACTGCTTGTGGACATCCTGCTGAATGTTTTCCTGGGATCATGTTGTTGAAATTCTGTTTAAATGATGTTATGGATATAGACCATGCACAGTTTGTTTTCCCCTCCTTTGGTTTTCCTAATGGCCAAGTAATTAATTCAAGTGCCTCAGAGCCTGCCCAATTTTGCTTCTCAATTTCAACCAAACTTACTGGATCATAATTCACTAGTCAGCATTTTTGTGTGTGAGGAGAAAGGATTCATTATAATGACTAATGGGTTGGTCTCTATTACAACCTATTCAATTGCAGGAAGCTACTGAGTAGCCAGATCTGTGGCCGTACAGACCCACAAAAACCATAACAACTGGACATCCATCAGAAAGCCAACCCCCAACAACAATACTGAGAGTCTTCTCAGACGAAGAACCGGTTTCACTTAGTTAAACTACGGCAGTCTTCACTCAACAGCGTGTGACTGGGTTTCACAACACGTAAACACAGACAGCTGGGTAATTTACAGGTTCCTGTTATTCTCAGTCCCAAGGATTACATGTACTAACGAAGCTTAGAAGAACCAAGGACCCAGAAAAGAGCCTTCAGGTGCTGACATCACTCCCAGGAAGTACAGAATCGCCACAACAGGCTGATCCCTTGCTGGGAAAGCTGAGCTTGCCAGTAATGTCTTCCAGGCCAACCCAGCTAGCTCTTAACTTGCATACAGATACTCTCTGGGAGGGTGGAAGGCTCATGCTGGACTCACTGGGCTAAAAACTGTTTACAAGACACAACAATGTCAGGATTTGGGACTTGGGAAAGACCTATAGGGAACCCAGAGTTCTGAGCAAGATGAACTAGGTCTTAAATGTGGCCTAAGTATGGCTTCTTCTTCAGCTGGCTCCACCTGAGCTGCTTTAACGCCCCTTCTCCAGCAAGCCTCTCCTCCCACCATGGCCTCTCCATCTTAAAAAGGTGAAGAAACACCCTCCAGCAGGTGAATCCATGTGTGCCTGGCAGTGGTGCTTTGAAAGAAAATGGCCCCCAAAGGGAGTGGCACTATTAGGAGATGTGGACTTGTTGGAGTAAGGATGACCTCATGGAAGAAAGTGTGTCACTGTGGGGGTGGACGCTGAGGTCTCCTATGCTCAAATTATGCCCAGTGTCACAGTTTACTTCCTGTTGTCTTTGGATCAAGATATAAAACTCTCATCTCCTTCTCCAGCATCGTGTCTACCTGCATGCCACCATGACAAACCATGATGATAATGGACTGAATCTCTGAACTGTAAGCCAGTCCAATTAAATGTTTTCCTTTATAAGAGTTGCCATGGTCAAGGTGTCTCTTCGCAGCAATAGAAGGCCTACCTAAGACACTGGCAAACCTTAAAGGTACCAATGAAAGGGACATTTCAAGATTCTTTTAGATTGTAATGTAACCCAGAGGGGTTGCCAGTCATAAATTAACCCTTCAATTATCAGATGGGAGGTCTGATTACCCTTGAAGACTGGCCATTTCATGGTGGGAAGAGCTGCCTCTTGGTTAAGTTTTATAAGGCTCTATTTTGAACAAAGTTCAAATTCTTGCCAGTCCCTACATCATAAGCTTTGGTAAACATTTCAGCCTTGTTGACAAGACTCTGTCTGAAGACTGACAGGGGTGTTGCAAGCCCAGTAGAACGTGGAGCCACAGGGGAAATCTTACAGAGGAGAACCTGACTCTAGGACAGGCTTCCTAGTACTGTAACTACCTCTCGCTGCACACAAGTTGACTCAAGCCAAGTTACTAAGTCTCTCAGCCTCAGGTTCCTTACCACAAGCAGGGGCTAGTGACATAGTGATACAACCTACCTTTCTTTCTTTCTTTCTTTCTTTCTTTCTTTCTTTCTTTTTTTCTTTTTTTTTCTGGTTTTTCAAGACAGGGTTTCTCTGTAGCTTCGGAGCCTGTCCTGGAACTAGCTCTTGTAGACCAGGCTGGCTTTGAACTCACAGAGCTCTGCTTGCCTCTGCCTCTGCCTCCCGAGTGCTGGGATTAAAGACATGTGCCACCACTGCCCGGCTTTACAACCTATTTCTTAAGGATCAAGTGATACTTTGAAGTTCCAACTTCATGGGAAATAGAGAGCCTGGCTCATAATAAATGCATAGCAAAGTTTGTTCCCTTATTATTATTCTAATATTCTAATACAAACAATGACTGTGGATACAGATTTCAGAAATACAAGATTTTAGATATATTATGTTAAAAGAAGTATATTATTATAATGGATTTTACCCGTCTAGTTGGAGCTAGTGAGATGATTCAATGGGTGAAGGCACTTGCTGGCAAACCTAATGACCTGAGTCTGTTCTCCAGGACTCACAAGAAGGAGAGAACCGATACCCACAACCTGCCCTTTGACCTTCCACACATGCCCCACCCAATAAATAAATGCAATAAAAGAAATTTTAAAAATAGAATACAGCCATTAGAAAAATGAAAATATGTACAAGCATCACCCACTCTCCACTTGAGCAGCACACCTGCTTGAAACAACAGTAAAGGCCATTAGGCATATGGCAGCAAACCACAGCTACGCTTGCCCTGCGCAGTCTGGCTTTGCGAACCTCCCTTCAGTCTACCAAGACAATTTCTTATCACAATTCTGGAGGGTTCATAAGTAGATAATGTGAGCATCTTAAGACTCCAGGAGTTGGTACAATGTACAATTCTATAGCATCAGCAGCCTTAGGAAACACAAATGCATATATCAGAAAACAAAGCTGGAGGCTACAGGAAAGATAAAGAAAGTACAGATAGGGAAAGACCAGAAGTTAGGCTTTGCAGCAGCAGTCAATGGGAGGGATTGAGGGAAATGTGGGAGACAAGAGCAGCACTCTGGCCATGCTACAGGAAGAGGGTACAGCACTCCCCTCACCTTGCAGGTCAGAAAGTTTGTGCTGAGTGATGGAGTGGACACAAGAGTAGTTCTAAAAGCCATTATTAGTACTAAAATCAAATCAGTATTACACTAAAATCAAGGTGCTCCTTAGTTCACACAGGTGACTTTTTCTTTTTCATCTCACTGTGCCTGTTAAGTCAGTGATTAGAGAGTTAGTTTAGCCCCAGTACCTCTGTATCTGAGTGAATCCACACAAGACAAGCATGGGACACAGGCCCTCAGTTGTGTCTTTGCCCTGGGTTAATCACACACAGGCCTCAACTGTGGGCCAATCTACCTGTTTTCTGTCTGAGGGTCTCCTCCCTTGTCCTTGGTGAGGAGAGGTGAATCTTCAAAGTCATAGGAGAAGAGATGGAAGGGGCTGTGGGGCACATAGGGCAGCTTGTCTCTGGGCGGTGACACCTTTAGTGCGTTGGAGGGCCGAGGAGCCAAGCCAGGGCTGGGAGGTGGTAAGAGAGTGGGCCGGCTGACCTCAGACCCAGAGGTCCCACCAGACACGGGGGTCCGTGCTGCTGTGCCGGCTGGAGGCCGCCTTCCCTGTGAGGTGGTGGGGAGTGCAGAACTCTCTGCATCAGCATCCTTCCCAGGGGAGCTGTGCCTGGAGACAGCGTTGGCCTTGCTGTTGGCCCAGGAAGGCCAGGTGGAGAGAGAAACAGAGATTGGAGAGAGAGCAAGGAAAGGTTAGGAAAAAGAGAAAGACTGGGGAAACCTCACTATGTGCTGGCCACATGCTTCCAGTTGTGTGTTTCTTGAGACACAGGAAGAGTCCACCAGCAGAAACATCCACGTGCCCAGTTACCCCTGACCACCAGAGTGTGCCTCTGGGCAGACAAAGGCTCTAGGAGGCTCTTCTGTGCCCACTTTGTACACTCTCCCTGTTTCTCTTCTGGGTACACTGGCTGGCACCTGAAATTTCACAATTTTAACTTCCTCTCTTTGACTTAAATATCCATCCTCCTGCTGAAAAGTGTGTGCTTTAGTAGTGGCTTTCAGAGTTCTTTCCAATCTAGATATAGACGTGAGGAAAAGAAAAGCAAGGAATATACCACGCCAAAGAGAGGCAACGACATAAGGAAGACTAATTCTGCCCCTTTCTTTTTCCAGGGCCTAACACTAGACCTTCAATAGCTGGGTTCCTCCAGACAGGTCTACAGCTACAGCGACATACTGCCATCCTCAAACAGGGCCATCACAGGGAATGGTATACATGGTTGTGTCATGGTGCAAGATGTAGATATACAAAATTGTTATGTGGCTGCCTTAAATATATTCAGTGTTGTTCAATAAAATCAATTTTAAATTAAAAAATTACATCCAGAGGACTGGGGTTAGACATTTGAAAATGTCAACACACTTATAATATGAGAACCTAAGTAAAGTTGTGCGTTTGAAAACCATAGTTCCTTCTCTCAGACAACTCGATTGACGGTCATGCAGGTTTGGAAACAAGGTAAACTGCTTCCTTTCTGGGGTCAAACTCAGAGTTCTCTGCCTGTTTGCAACAGGGGTAGCACTGAAGGGCATCTTTCCCAATGAGATTCTTCCCACCTATTCTGCAGATACCAAACCTTTGGGTTCAAGGTTTCTGGGACAGAGCATGCGCTGTTGAACACATCAAAGGCATTCTGGCGTACTTACAGAGTCTATGTAATTCCCTGTAGCTCATTTTCATGCTAAGGTGGGACTGTCAAACTTATCCCATTCCCAGGTCCCCAACTGACCCATCACTACCCACAAGTCTAGCACATCATAAGGTAGGGCTGTTTCCTGCTGATTCTTCTTCCTCTCTCATTTCAAAATGTGTCACTAGTTCTCCATCATCAGCTCTTTGCTTTCTTCTCTGTGTGCTGGCTGGCTTCTCTGCAGGCCTTCCCAAAAGGGAAGGAAACTGCTATTTTGTCAATTTCCAAAGGATTCTATAATACTTAGGAACAGGAGGGCGACTTAGTATGAAATCAGGCCTTTTATGTATTTGGAGAATAAGGCAGGTGAAGTGTCTTGCTAAGTAGCCTAAACTTTGAAGTTGGGAAAAGAAACATTTCACTCTAACTTAACAACACCTCCCCGAGTAAAAACATCATTTTGTAGTGACAATCAATTAAGTGGAGAAAATTATTCAAGTCCAAAATCATTTTTGAATAGTGGAAGATGTAGTTACTTGTGGACATTCTTGCTTATAAAAAATGATTTGAGATAAATACCTATAAAATCTAAGGTATCTGGGACGGGTTTACTGTGCCCTGTGGGGTCTTCTGTGCCCACTTTCTGCACCCTCCCTGTTTCTCTTCTGGGTACACTGAGCAGGGCAGAATGGGCTTTACCCAGGTGAGCAGATGACAGCAAACTCTCTGGAAGGATGTAGGCCTGTTAGGTGTCCTGGCTATAAACAATGAATACTGGGTAAGTTTTCTGTGCCATATAGAATGAAAACTATTCCCTTCCACTTGTATAAAATGATATTTGAATTAGTAGCAAAACAGTTCCCACATATATTAGCTGTACTAGCAAAATTAGGAAGGGGGAAATGTGGAATTCTTACTGTGGTCCTTCCTGGAAAGATCTTAACCTCCGAAGAGGAAATAAGTCTTTCGAATCACCGCCAATCTGGTTGAGCAAATGCCTTGGTGATGGAGGGAGGGGTGCTCAGAAAAAGCAATTGTGTGATTTTGTCCCCACCCCCCCCTATAAATAGTGGTCATGGTCATACAGGGAGAATTTGAGTGGAGAGTGCAGGCCTCAGATGAAAGTGTGTTCAGGCATTTCTACAAAAGTGCTCATTCTGCGGCTTGTGCACAGGGATGTGAGCGCTTGCCCTTGTGAGCTTGTAAAGGACAGGAGATCATGAAGCAGTGGCGGCAAAGGTCTAGAAGGAAGGACCCTCTGAGTTTTGGTATGAGGTGGGTCCAGCCCTCAGTACCTGTCCTTGCCCTGACATTGGGCATCGTCCTCTCTCTCTTCCTCTGAGTTGGGCTCCGTGATTGGCTCTTCTTCTTCCTCCTCCTCCTCATCCCTGAGATAAGACCAGGAGAAAAGAAATACACAGAAACAAGATGGAAAAGCGAGATGGGTAGCACAAACAGGACACCAAAGCACAGAAACACACTGGAGTGAAAGCAGAAGGCCTCACAGTCCATCAGCCTAGCCCAGGTGGTTCTAAGGGACCTCCAGTGTGGGGAGGAGATGATGCAACCCGTAAGAGGACTTCTTTGTCATCACAATTGAATGCCATTACCCTGAACCCTCCACATACGATCCAGAGAAGCTTCCTGCCTGGGGAGGACCTTCTGTGTGGCTTATCCCACTTCAGTGAGTCACCTGGTCAACGTTCTTCGTGATGCAAGCTCCTGCTGCAAACACAGTCCGCTTCACTGAGAGGCTGACCTTCCGGTGTGGACTTGCCTCTATGGTGGCACAAAGTTCTAGAAGGATACTCCCTCCATTTCAGTGAGTGTTCTAGACTCATCCCCTAATTCAAAGATGTATTCAACACCGCCTCTGGGATTTCTCCTAATCTCTTCAGGAAATGACTCGCTATGGGGATAGTTTTAGTCTAGAGATGTCTGTAACTTCTGAGTTACAAGGAACAACCATTGCTGGGTATGGGGGCACGTGCCTGTTATTCCAGCAGTCAAGAGACAGAGGCAAGTTCAAGGGCAAGCTGGTTCATATAGTGAGTTCCCAGTCAGCCAGAGCTATATATTAAGACACTGCCTCAAACTAAAGAACCCCATCGAAATGCACACAGAAGAGCAAAGGCAAGGAGAGAAGAAAGCAGTTCTCTGGTGACTTTAACACCTGTACCCAACAGCTCTCGCAGATGAAAGACACTGTGGATCTGAAAGGGGCCCCACCAATCCCATTTTGAACTCTTGCTTCCCATTTGATGATATATATGGGGAAGCCAGGCTTACTTAGTAGGTGGATAAGGAGGGGTGGCTTTGGAAGGTGACTGTAGAGCCCAGGCCCTTGTTCCCACCACCTTTTTATGTCCCCATCTGCAATGGTATGAAAAGCTCTCTTTTATTTTTGAATTTTTTTCCACACAATTTGGAATTATGATTATAAGTTCCTTTGACACTTATGTCTTGTTAACTCTCTAATCTGTGTATTGTTTTTGAATTTACTTTGTGAGGTCTTTTTTATGAGCAAAATTCTTAGTAAGATCCAGTTCGTCTTTGGTGGCTAGTGCTTTTTACATTTTGTTTTCTTTTTCTCATATCAAACCTTCGTTCTATTAAGTTCTTTTCATTCACTTGTTAAGATGACCACATCATGGCTGCCAATGAGGGCAGAATGAGAAGCCATCAACAATGACACTAAGACCTAGCTCCTCTGCATGTATTATCTTTTTGGGAACCTAGTCGATTCGGATGCACACCTTCCTAGGACGGGATGGAGGGGGGAGGGCCTTGGACTTCCCACATGGCTGGGCACCATGCCCTCTTTTAAGGAAGCAGCGGGAGAGGGGGGAGCAGGAGGGGACTGGGAGAAGGGGAGGAAATGTGAATTCTTTTTCTTGAAGGGAAAAAAATAAAAGAATATGGGAAAAAAAGAAAGAGAAAATGAAAAATGAATTTGATCAAAGGGGAAACCTCTGTCATACGTAGGTAACACACTTTCAGATTTTCACTATAAGTAATAAAAGACATCTGGAATTCTTTCTACTCAAAAAAAAAAAAAGATGACCACATCATTTTCCCTTTTGTTTTCTGAAAATATCTAACAAACCACAAAGACTGATGCTTTAAAACCATCAAGCCAACCTTGCATACAATAAACTTGACTTTGTTGCCATGTGTTTGTGACTGGTCAGATATGGCAGGAAGAAAGATTGTGACACAGTCACATTCATAGGGATGTGACTCAGTGCCTGTGTTAGGTGCCTCTGTCACAAAAGCAGAGACCAGCGGATATCAGGGCAGCAGCCTTCCTGTAGTGCCAAAGGCCCAGACAAGAATAACCCATCTGCCCTGCCAAGCCTGCACAACCTGTGCTCACACTCCGCGGCTCACCACTGGTCCTTTTCTCCTCCCCTTGCTCCCACAGCACTGCGCTCACTATCCACAATTGCTAGCTAGAGGTCATCATCCCTCAGCTTAATGGAGAATTTGCCAGAGATGCAACTTCTGGCCTACCCTGAATTCCATCGGTCTCACTGATCTAATGGGCTTCTTTGTAACAACCAAGCCTCCCCTCCAAAATTACCTGAGTCCATGTACACTCACAGGTAGAGCCAGGGAGGTTCTGAAGCCAGGTTGCCTGCCTTTGCTCTCTAACCTGACCACTTCTGAGCAATGCCACCTATGTACCTCACTTTCCTTGTTCCTTTATGCAGTGATAGTGACCGCCTCCTAAGAGAGTTGTGTTGTCAGTGAAAAATACATTGAAAAGTTTTGAGTACAGTAAACAGGCTAGAACTACTTGCCATCATTGCCACCAGCAACACTGGCCAATCATCACCATCTTCCTCATCATCTCCTCTCCATTATCCTCCTCTCATCCCCTATTCCTCCTAGCCCTCTGAGGAAAACTCTAACCTCCCTACTGATGAAGACTCAGAGCTGTGAGATTCGCAAAGAGAGGAGGCACAGCACACTACTAAGCATTCTCCCCTCTTACTAGCAGCAAGCTCCCGCCACTGTTGGTTGTGCCCTTTGATTCTCCCCTATCACC
Organism: Ondatra zibethicus; assembly: GCA_004026605.1. Classification (NCBI taxonomy): domain Eukaryota; kingdom Metazoa; phylum Chordata; class Mammalia; order Rodentia; family Cricetidae; genus Ondatra; species Ondatra zibethicus. The sequence goes on from PVIU01009694.1 coordinate 26,286, forward strand.
AGCAGCAAGCTCCCATCTCTGTTGGCTCTGCCCTTTGAGTCTTCTCTCCTTGACGTCTGAAGATGACTTCCCTGACATAAATCCCTTGCTGCCTTCTTAGATCCTATCACACAACCAACCATCGCACAACACATGAGTGATGTAGCCTTGCAATCACAATGGCAGGGCAGGACAAAAGGCAGGTGACACATTGAGACTCTGGAGGCCCACTTCTATGGGAGAAGCACTGGCCTTGTCCCATGATGCCACAGGGTAGAAGGAAACATGTCTCCCAAGGCCTTGGACTACCTATGCTGATTTGATTTAGTTTCATTAAGTCTGTGATAAAAATAAGCAAACCAAATGATTCCCATGCTAATAATGTTACAGGCTGAAGAAATGGTCCAGATCACTTAGTTTTTTCCAACCTGGCTTTTCTCCTAAAGCGTGACTGCTCATGGTTGATCCTATTTTGCTACAGAATTCTGGGTGTTTGGCCTCTAGCTTTCAAATGCTTCTTTTATTGGGTTTTGCTATAAAACAAGGTTAGTCTTACCCTATATTCCAGGATGATCTTGAACTCGTGACAATCATCCACATTCAGCTTCTGAGGTACTGGGATTATGACTGTGTGTCTCCACACACAACTTGATTTTGCTTGGTTTCAAGTGATGAGGAATTACAGGCACAAGTTTACTATGAATTTGTATGCATTTTCCTTTATACAAAAAATAACTCCAGGTTTGTGTCCACCTCACCCCCACCGGTGCTGGAAAAGCCAGCGGCCCACAGTGTGTTCAATTCTGCAGGACATAGTTTCCACCATAGTCAATTTAACTTTCCCAAATCTGCATCTCAGGGTAATGGCATGCCACTTAGACTCCAAGCACAAACAGAGGATAATGAATGTTGCCAAGCTGTTTCAAAATCACAGTGCAAACTTTCAGAACAAAGGTGGACAAAAGCAGACGAACTCATTTAGGAAGATACATACCGGGTGTGCATGCATGAAAATGGCATGGTGAACCCTCTCGTATCAGGTGTGATTTGTGAAAATGGCATGGTGAACCCTCTCATATCAGGTGTGCATGTATGAAAATGGCATGGTGAACCCTCTCATATCAGGTGTGCATGTATGAAAATGGCATGGTGAATCCTCTCGTATCAGGTGTGCATGTATGAAAATGTCAACTATAAAGAAAGATACAGTAACTATACACCTAAAGGTATAAAGCACAGCTATGAAAGTGGGCAAGATTACCAGATCTGGTAAACTATAAAATTCTGTTTTAACCTCTAAGTTGGGGAGCTATATTAACACCATACTGAGATACTATTTCATTTCTACCATGCAAAATTGTCTGACATAGTACATGCAGAAGACAGTATAGGCCGCCTCCTTCCTCTGAATTGCTAACAGGAAGGTGAAGGGGTTAAGCACTTTAACACTGTAGCTAGAACTAGCCTATAAGCACACTTATGCCCTGACCAAGAGTCTACACTGCTGTACCCTCAGGGAGACATTCTGAACCAAGATGGCCCCTCCTAACCCAAGGGAGACTTTGTCCCACCTATGTGACTGGGGAGATACTGGCATCTAATGGGCAGAAGTAAAGGAGTACCCAACAAGGAACATTAGGTCCAAGGTGTCTACAATGCCCAAGTTGAAGACCCTTCCCTCAGGGTCCTCAAATATTTGAATACAAGAAAGAACCCAATAATGTTCTCAGCAGCACTGTGTGTCACAGTCCAAAACTAGAAATGATCAAAATGTCTACGAAGAGAAAAACGAATGAATGTACTATGATAAAGTCCACGCATGGAAAATATACGAGGAGCAGCTTCCCATGATAACCAGAGTCCATCAGAAGCAGGATGTGCTCGGAGGAAAACAGGCGCACAGTATGACATATATTTTAATCAATTTAAAATAGCAAATTTGAATAATACACTGCTTAATTACACATTTGTCATAATTTGTCCTAATTATAGGAAACAGAACAACCCAAAAGACGATGACAAATGCATAGCTAAGCCTGTCACCCCAGGCCTAGGAGTCTAGGGCAACAGGCACACAAATAGATGTCAGTGAGGAGTGGCATAGATGCCTACGTCAAAGGAGTCCACATGCAGGCTAAATGCAACCCATGGAGATAGGTACATGACCCAGCACTCTTGCAGTTGACAATACCATGTCACAATGTCAGTGGGCACCTCCGTCAGTTTTCCAGTTTTGTCAATGTTTTTTATGTTAATAAATACCATATAAAGTAAGCCAGACTAGAACCACAGGCCAGTGATGGCAAAACCCTGGGAAGCAAGGATGACGACTCTTCTAGTTCCATACAATTAAGGCATCTTATATCACAATTAGATGAAAAACATTTCATTGAAATACTTTGCTGAGCTTAAGAGAAAAAGTGCCCCCTCGGGCTTGGTTCTCACGGCTCTGCATTAGCAAATGCTTGACTTGTAGTTTCCACTCAGTCTCCGTGACTCATGCTTTCTGTTAGCATTAAGGTTGTTTCTAGGATACCCAGGGCCCAAGCCTGAAGAGTTCCAATTAGTGTTCTTAATCTGTTATGACAAATATCCGACCAAGTGCAGTGGTGATGTCATTTAAAAACAGAGATTTGCCATCTGCCAAATGGAATAAAAGCTCCCTCAAAAGATCTGCACCAGCCAAGTGAATGAGAGACAGCTGACAGAGTCCAGCTACGGCTCTAACGTTTCCATGGTGACAACCCAAAGTTAGACAGGAAAGCATTTATTGTCCCTGCAACCTACACCACTCAGAAAGCGCATGGAGCACAGCTCAGGAATCCCAAATATACCCCAGAAGCTAGCTGACTGGCTGGTATCTCAAGGCAAAAGCCCTTATTTTGCTATTTTGATTAGAGTCAAACACTAATGATTCCAGCACATTCCTATCAAAAAAACAGGGTCTTGTAATCTGACTAAATTCAATCTGCAGAGGGTAAACATCAACAGGAAGAAACACAATCAGTAGCTGGGGCTGCAGATCTGCTCGGGTGTAAATAGATAAATAGGTGTAAACAGTGAGAGTCACAGGTCAGGAGCCTCTTTCCTTTCTTCTGCACACACCTTAATTTCATGCTAGTAAAAGACATTTCTCTTAGCCATAGTTGCTAGCTCATTGTTTCCAATGCTCCTGAAGGGTCTAAGAGACCCACCCGAAGGAGGTAGATTGCGGTTTTCCAAATGCTTCTAGAAAGCAGCAAGCAGAGTTCCAGACTACTAGCCTCAGAGGACCTGTCTCAGGTATGGCTTCAATCTATCTAAATCCTTGGTCCATCCAAGGCTCTCTCTCCTATCACACCTAAAAGAACATGTCACAGCCAAATGGGAACCTCTATTTCTGGCCTGTGTCACTGAGGGAATGAAACACATGACCACAATGCTATCTTCTACCAATCATGCATCTGACATGAACCTCCTCTGGGCAGGCTTGCTTTTAAGTCAATCATAGGTTGAGCATCCCCCCTGAAAGTGAGAACTCTGAAACCCTCAAAATCTGAAACTTTCTGAGTACTGGCAGTTTTTTCTAAGTGGAAACTCTAAATCTGATGTCATGTGATGGATTTCAATCAGAACATAGGCACTAAAACTGTCTTCACCTTAGGTGTATGTGGTAGACACAGAACTTAAGTGAGCTTCATGCTTAGGCTTGGGTCAGGTGCCTAAGGCAGCTCACCATGTGTTCTCAAAGCATTATGGGTAAGGATAGGTGACCACTCTAATGGCATTCTCCTGTGCTTTCTACTCTCTCAGGTTTTCCACCAATGAGGAGTATAATTCAGGAGGCATGAACTTATCCTGTCTATGAACAAGACAGGGTATTGTGTGTTTAGAAGCAGATATCAAGTATAAGTACCACAAGGAAGCCCAAAGGTGCTTTGGAGCTTCAATGTGTAGTAAGATCCGTTCGATGTGTGACCCTGTTTGATTCCACAGCTAATTGCCCTTTCACATGCTTTGATTGAACATTCCACAATCAGCTTTTAATATGGTAATCATGTAGATTGGTGTGTAGAGATAAACCCCAAATCCTGCATGGCAGCCAGGCTTCTTCCCAGCAACCTCATTTCTGTTTTCTATCCCCAGTCATGCCCACTCCACTAAATTGCCAGCGGTAACCACTGGAGTTGTGTGGCTAGCAGTGGTTTTCTCCATTATTCTCCAGCTGCTGGTGGAAACATCCACGAGAAATGAATCCTCTATAAAGGAGGCAACAGCAAGATTTAAAAAGCAAGAGCCTGAACTATCTACAGAGATTATCACCTATGATTTGAAGTTCCATAGGGGAGGGAGAGGGAGGGAGATGTGGAGAGGCCGAGAGGGCAAGAGGGAGAAGGGGAAGGAGGGGAGGAGGGAAGGGACACAGATAAAGAGAGGAGACAAAGAGATAGAAGCTACACCCATGTTAAAGATGCTACAAGGTCAAATGAGTGAACCTCAAGATTATGAATAGGTAACATGCTGCAGACCAGCGCCAAATTATCTTGAACTATTTTCAGTCCATTTGAAAGCCTGTACTATCCACCCCTGGGTCCTACCTAACACCTTTGTGGCCATCACAGCTATACAATGTATTCTTAGCAGACCAATAAAGATTTTACCAACCTCAAAGCTAATTTGTCACAAAATAGCATCTAAAACCCATAACAGAGTTTACACTCTTCACCAATATAACTAATGAACATTTTGATTTATAACTTCCTAAGAACTATAACTAATAAAATCTCATGTGACCACTTTCATGGATGAACATAGTATTTGGGGAAATCTAAAGCTATGTTCCTGGGCCATGATCATTCATTTTTGGTTCCAGAATGACATATCATATTCTCTTTGTTATGAGAACTGTTTTTGTGTTGACAAAGCCAAGGACCACTTGATGCTTAATCTCAATTTTCAGCTTGATTAGAATGAGAAATGCTTCAGAAACTGGTGAGGCTCACCTCTGGTTGTGTGTGTTGACAGTGTTTCCTGAGAGAATTAGCTGAATGGGGAAGACCGATCCTGACCATGGATGGAACCATTCTGTAGGCTAGTGGCTCAGATGGAATAAAAAGTTGGGAAAGAGAAAGCCCACCAGGGAAGAAATTTTCTCTTTGCTTCCTGTTCATTCAGGAGGTGAGCTGGTCTGCTCTAGTGTGTCCTCAGCCACGAAGGGCAGACCCTCTAGAGCCATGGCCCAAATCTCTCCTCCCTTAAATGGTTTGGCTCAGATGTTTGCTTATAGCGATGAAATGCTAACAGAGGACTCAGTGCATGTTGCTGAGTCTCACTGGGCCTCAGGGTTAGGCTCACTGTAGTCCTGAAGCAGCTCCTGGGAGATCAAGTGACAGGGTTACCAAATCTTTCCCCAACATATGCCTTTAAACCCCCAAGACTCTTCAGGAGCAATGACCACTCAAGACTAGTGATTCACACCGTTGAGAGATGTTTGAAAAAACAGAGGCTCAGGTCTTGCTTTTGCAAATCTTATCCGAGGGTTGGGCTTGAACATGGAATATTAAAGCGTTTAGAAACATTGCCCTGGGTCCAGGATACTATCCACTGTTTTCCAGAAGTTTTGACTCAATAGGTTCCACCTGGGCTCCCATTGCTACTCTCCCTCACCTCCAACCCAATTCCTATCAGGCAAATGGGCATTGCTTCAAATATGCATGGCTAGCATGGCTGAACCAAATAATTACCAGACGTCATGTTATGAGTTCCAAGGCCTTGCATGTCTCAACCTGCTTACCACAGGAACTCATCTCCTGCCACTTCTGCCTCCCTCCACATTCTACAATCTTGCCTTTTCAGCTGCCCAGAGGACACTTGGCACACCAAGCCCTCTTCCCCATTTCCTACTGAACATGGTGTTCCCATGGCCTGAAGAGTTCTTCTCATTCTTACCCATCAAGACTCATCGCTTCTTATCCTTTCTTGGACCACGACTATCCCACTATTCTCTTTTCTAAAAGAATTTTTACATTAATATTTAATTCTAGGATTTGATAGTCTTTTTTGAGAGTGTGTAATATTAGTAACAAAAGGTAAGTCCTCTTTTATCAGAAATACTGGTATGAATTTAGTGAATAAATGTCTGGACTGAAAAGATTGACGTTGGGCGTGGTGGTGCACACTTGTTGCTCCAGAAGGGAACTGAGAAGCAGAGGAAGATGAACCAAGAGTCAGGAATCACAAGGCCAGTTTTGATTCCATGAGCCCTAGCTTCAAACAAACACAAAACAATGAAGCATGATGCACAAATGTTTGATACCTGATAACTGGCAAGCGTGCTGGTCTTTCCAGTGTCAGGCATTTCTTGCAATGGTACTTATACTACTATCATGCAACACTCCATGGTACATAGGTAGCTGTTCCTTCTAACAGCGGTTCTTTGCTGTCACCAATGATGTTGCAATGGCTGCCCCTGCACAATTCTTCATGTTCTCCCTGAGAGCCCATGCTTGTTTCTGCCTTGCCCTCTTCCACACAGCTCTTCGCTTGCCTTCCAAAGCCACGCATGTATATTGCTGTCATATTCATCTCCGTACTGTCTATGAAACTGCTATCTTTGTAAAGGTCACAGCTTCAAATCCTAGACTATGGAGGCAGGAGAAAATAGGAGTAGAGTAATAAGTGCATATGATTTGGGCCTGTATTGATAAAAGGCACTAATATTCCTAGCTCACAAACTCGGTCAGTCACGAAAGGCAAAGCTCAGAATACGTGCTACTGCAAAGTGTTCCTGCAAGGCTGCTCACTCAGCAAAAGCAGGCAGTTTGGGCTTCTCTAGTGGAGGCTCCTTGCTCATCTGCTTGGTGACAAAAGCTCTCAGATTGCAGACAAGTCCTAAAACACAAACAATACCAGGTCAGGGGCAATTGATAATTTTCTTCTTCCAATGTCATGATTCGAATTGTTCCCCCCTCAACTGAGAAAGCAAATTTGCAAAAATGGTCATAAATTTAAGAAATGTAGGAAAAGAAAATGGCTTCTCAAGTCTCACAGGCATCTGCTTCCCTTTCAGGAGACTTGCCCGTGGCATGCAGCCACGCCACGCTGTCTGCTCCCCAACCTTGCCCTGTCCTGCCCATGGATCTGTAGGGGAGAAGTGCCAGCATGCAGCAGGCCCGGACTAGCCACTTCCTCCAGAGGGCTCCTCTCTAGTCACCTTTTAATCCCATGTTTATAAAAGCAAAACCGCATGGCAGGAGCAAAGAGCTCAGGAATGAAATGCTGTCTCTGGGGCGATGTGGATTCTGTCACCAAGCTTTCCCAAAGTTCCTAGAATTGCCTCTGGCCCCTACTTGGGAAGCAGCTTTCTTAGGAGAATCAAAGCCAATCACCTTCCAAAAGGCACGGGAGACCCCTGAGCTCTAAAGGGCATGGTCTGGGGTACAGGGGCAGGTCCCCTACTCTGGGCTTGGTCCTACTGTGTGGCTTCTCTGCAGCTGTTTACTGGCGCTTCTTATTTAAGCTCTGTACTGGGTGCCTACATAAGACAGTTCCCATAGTTCACCTCTCTCCTGGTCAACCTCTGGAACAGGTTCTGTTAGTGCACTGACAATCCCAAGGGACCCCTGGCATGAAACAGGGATTAAACCCAGGGAGTCCAACCCTAGCATCATGGGCTTAACAACTATGACATGCTAACTCTGCTTAGGACAGGGAGCTGGAGAAAATGCCTCTCTTCCTTAATAACTGGATAAAGTCACTTAGCCTCTCTGCCTTCTTCTCCCCCTGCATACTAGCCGCTCTTATGCCAGTATTCACAAGCATGAGGAGCCCACTGGGTCACCTCTCCTGCCAATCACTCTCCTTCTCCATTCCACTATAATGCCCTGCATCCACAAGGAAGCAAAGACATGCAATGGATATCCGTGACACCACAAGCCACACCTGGACCACAGTTATGGCCCATGTCCATTCCGATACATCTCTCATAATGATGACCTTATTTTGAAATGAAAAACTGTTTTCAGCATGAAGATGGTGTTTCTACAACTGATACCATCTTCTTGTGAATATGGAGTGACAGTGTGGCTGCAGGCCAGGTGTGTCCTCTCCAGTCCCCCAAGGGCTCTTGACAACACTTTATCAGCTGTGTTCAGTAGTGACTTATCTTTTGCTCTCACATTTGACCTCTTGGACTTTTATCTTCAGGCTCAATCTTCATTTGTCTAGAATTAACTCTAGACTCTTTCCATATAGGTCTTTCTTTGTCTTCCCCCCACCCACCTCCCAGCCCCGTATCTCATATAGTCTCTTGCTATGTAACCCCAGCTGGCTGACCCTAAACTCTCAGAGATCCTCCTGCCTCTGCTTCTCAAGTACTAGAAGAACATGTATGCACCACCATGCCCAGCCTGACCATAGCACTTAGGCAGCAAGACTGGTTGCTTCCATGACTGGATCTAACCAATCAACAACTCTTGGAAAAACTTGGCTCTGCTCCCAAAGACGTGTTGGGAACCACATGTCCCAATGTCTACATCATCATGAACCACCTCAGAGATCCAAGCTCAGCAGTAAAGGTTGTGAGTGTATGGATCCTGGAAGGAAAAGGTGTGCTTTAAAGGACACATGGGGTCTGTACAGGTCAAAGGGAAGCAAGCTCAGCCCTTCACGAACCAAACCCAAGACTGAATAGGAACATCAGTCAGGCCTTTCCTCTAAGCCACACATGAATAGCTGGTCCCCTTGTGAAGCCTCGCACCATCAGAGCCGACTCACACCTGAAGACAAGCACTTTAAAGGTTCCCTGACTGGGAAACTGTGTGACAGTCTCATTGGGAACATTTCAAAAGATGATGATCCAGCACTTCCTTTCCCAGGGATTTATCATCGTTTCTCCACCTCTTGCGTTATTTTTCCTGGGTTACAATCTGGGCATCACGAATCAGCTGTACATATTTGGATTCCACAGGTGCCTGTCCAAATGGCTGGGGATTTCCATTCATAGGTCCCTCAAACACACCACACCCAGAGTTTACTGAGTGAGCCAGCCCAGGATCCTGTGTTACTGGCTTCTTGGGAATCAGCTGACATTGAATGAGACTGGATACAGTGTCCTATAAGCGATGCTCTTGTGTATCCCATGACATCCCCCACTTTCCATCCTTCCCACCTTTCCACATCTAGACACTCTGATAGCATTCTAGCTTTTCCCAACCTCCTCACCTGACCCAGCTCCTCCCCCCAATGCTTCCAGGACTCCCCAACACATACACACACCCACTTTTCCATTTGAGACTCACTGTTGGCTCTGTGTGGTTTTAAAGATCAAAGTCTACCAATTCACCCAGACTCTCTAAAGATCTCCAAATATACCCTAGCAAAGACAAGTCCCAAAATATTGGCAATCTAATCATGGAAAGTTTTCCAAGAATCAGGAACTTTATAAGCTCACTTCTTCCTCCATCCCCACTCTTCCCTCTTTACTGCTATCCCAAGCTGCTTCTTCCTTGACCCCATCTTTGTTTCTTCCAGGCCACCATTTGCTAGAGAATACTCAAGAAGAGCCTTGGACATCTCCACACCCCTGGCTGCCATCCAATAATACTTACTTCAGGAGGTCACAGGCCCCATCAGGGCTTCTCACTCATAACAAACCACTTTCCATCAGATAAACTTCCCCAAGTAGCTACTTGCTGCCCGTGGTACCACTGGTTGTTAATCTGGTTGTTATGTAATCCTCTAGCAAGTTTATGCTGGAACATAAAATATTCTCTGCAGTTCGTGTCCATAGTTATTTAACAATTACCTTCATTAATAGAACAACCTCTGGGGAAGTTTCAATATAACCCTTGCCTGGCTACGCACTCATTTTTTTTCTGTCTATCCTCTTCTACCACCATCCTAAAGAGCTATCAGCATTAGGAGTCCACATGAGGCCGAGATCAAGTCTGAGGGTCGGACCTCAGCTCTTGACCACACGTCTGTTCCTTACTGTACCTGAGGGTCAGACCTCAGCTCTTGACCACACGTCTGTTCCTTACTGTACCTGAGGGTCGGACCTCAGCTCTTGACCACACGTCTGTTCCTTACTGTACCTGGCCAAGCCTAGCTGTAGGAGCCAGCACTTAACAGGTTACCTAAGCCAACTACTTTCATAAGTTAACCTTGTGTAACGCCTACGTGTTTCATCGCACGCTTTTTCCTTGTAAACAGATTGCTTATTGCCAGCTCCTTCCCAGAGATAGGTCAGCTTCATTACTCTACTGCAGACTCTATGGGTAATCACTGAATGAATCCTGTAACCCTGGCAACAGAGCACTGTGGGCAAGTCCTGTCCTAAAACTTAAGCAATCAAATATATCTCCTCATCAAAATATAGAAAGATGAGCTCATCGGTCCAGTGGGTTTCATTATTAGGCTCCCCGTTTCCCCACTGCTTCCTGTGGCTGGCGGAGTGATGCCAATGCCCTTCCCCACTTGAACATCCCCTCCAGTCTCCTCCCTGTACTGGCACCTACAGGCTCCCCTGAAGGCTTGGCTTCCTCGTCTCACCACCCACTGGGTCACTAATTGGTGTGCACTGACTATGAGATGCTAAACTTTAGGATGACTTAGACCCTGCTTCTCCTCAGCATCCTCCTCAGCACCCAATCACTGCAACTCAGCTGAGGCTTCTTCAGTGGGTGTCTGTTCTCTGCACCTTCCTTTCTGATCTCTTCCAGAACGTCCGGTTAGTCACTGTACACTGGTTCCTTTTCAGAAGTCCTTTTCAGAAGCCATGTCAGTGCCCATTCATGAGAAAAGCAAACCCAATGATAACTTCAATATCAAAGCCAATAAACAATATAACTCTTTAAGATTACCATGCTCAAGTAATCATTTATTCTGATGACTTCCTTCTTGGGAATCTAATTCACCCCCCCACCCAAAACTAAATCATCATCGTTCTCAAACACATTCAGGCCCATCAGACAGCCTTTCCAGTCCTGTTTGACTGGGCATAAGTTCTAAGCCATGACTGCCTGGGTTCCAAGCCAGAAGTGCCTCTGATTGGCAGTCTGATGTAGGGCAAGCTCCTTGTCTCTCTGTGCTTTGGTTTCCTTGTCTCTTAAATAAAAAGGATACTGCACCTTTCTCCATGGAAATGTCAACACATGAAATTTAGCACCACAGCCAGCACATAGCGGGTGCTTCCTAAGCGCTACCTCAGCCAGCACACAGTGGGTGCTCTCTAAGCGCTACCTCAGCCAGCACACAGTGGGTGCTCCCTAAGCACTACCTCAGCCAGCACACAGTGGGTTCTTTGTAAGCACTACCTCAGCCAGCACACAGTGAGTGCTTCCTAAGTACTATCTCAGTCAGCACACAGTGGGTGTTCCTAAGTGCTACCCCTGCTGTTACTTGTCTTAATGGAAGGAAGAACAGCCCAGAGAGGCTGCAGCTCAGAGAACATAAATTCCTGTGCAAGCATGGTATCAAATCCACACAGGAAACCACTCATGTATGGGCATGCTGACAGTGTGTTTTATGTAGAAAGTGAGAAATACCATGTTTTTTAAAGATATTGGAGAGATGGAAATAAAATGTCCAAAGGCTAATATTTAAAACATATAAAGAGCAATTATATTGTCTTTCCATGCAAACAATAAAGAATACCTATACATCAACACCAGCACACAGGATAAAAGAGTAGAGGATCTAAACGGGGGATAGGCAGTCACGACCACAAAACCCCAAGTCACTGCATGTAACCTCGTGGAATAAAAAACAAAACAAAACAAAACTTTGAAGAGCTCCTAACATCAAGTGTGGAGTGTGAAAATGGCCAGCTACAGGCTGAGGGGAGAGCAAAAGTACAGCCCTTTAGGTGTGATGGTGATGCTGAAAATTTAAGTGTTTGCTCTGGAGTCCCACAGTATTAAAATGTTAGTCCTTTGCATCTAGAATTCCACTTCTAAGCATTTATCCTAGAAGAGTACAGCTGCTAGCAAATACGCAGGAATGTGTGCACAGATGTTCACAACTGCAAACTCAGCACCAGGAAAAACCGAAATAAAGCCAAGGCAAAATGACTGACAGTATGGCACTGTGGTCCATCTACATAGTGGGACACTGGGCAATACTTTCCTGATGAGTGGTATGTTGAATGTATAAGTATGTGTGTAGGCATGTACATGCCACAGCACATGTGGCGATCAGAAGACAACCTTGGGTGTCAGCACTCAGCACCCATCTTTGCTGAGAAAGGGACTAACACAATCATTGCTTCCTCTCAGCCATTCTCCCAGGAGATTAGATCTACAGAATCACAAAAACAAGTGCAGTCAGACAAAACAGTGAGCTCCTCAATCTGAAGCCAGACCCACAAAACTCTAAAACCAATCCCATCATACTAGATGTAGGTCCTCAGGCAAGGAACTTCAAATCCACTTGCTTCTGCCTCTCCTGCTGCCACATGGCAAATAAAAACAGTACTCACCGCAACGGTAAAGACAAAACATCTCAGGTGTTCAGCAAATTGCCTGGTGGATGGGTATGTGCTCAATAAAGGCTTGTGGGTATTGTAGCTATCACTACCGCTGAGATGCTATTTGGTCCGATTATAAGGCAACAGCAATATGTTAACTGATATAAGGCTATAATATGTTAACTGATATAAGGCTATAATATGTTAACTGATATAAGGCTATAATATGTTAACTGATATAAGGCTATAATATGTTAACCGATATAAGGCTATAATATGTTAACTGATATAAGGCTATAATATGTTAACTGATATAAGGCTGTAATATGTTAACTGATATAAGGCTATAATAGTGGTACCAGGCTTAGTTTCCTATGCTCAGACATGTCTATCTGATGCTCAACTCCAAAGTGATTCTGAATGCCACCCAAATGGTGGTAGACTTGGGAAGATCAAGGACTCCTTAGGAGCCATGGTCTTTCTCAGTCAAGAAGTCCAGACTGAACTCCAGACATTAGCATCCCCTGAAGGCCCACAATACCCCCTGCTACACTCCTCTTCTCTGCATCTCAGATGGACTAGTGATCCCCCCATTCAGTGCACCAGGCCTCGGCCTTAGGATGGCAGAGACAAGACTATATCTTCTCATATTTGCTTGGTACTTCTGGGTTCCTGGCTACAAGGTCAATTTCTATCTACAACTGATCTCTGTGTAGATCTGTATTAGTGGAAAGCTGTCCTTTGGACATGACAGGGCCATTAATTTTGTGATGACAAGCAGAAGACTTGCAGAAAGAGAGACCCGTTAACTTTTCACTAAGGGCAGGGAGGGGCTTACAAGGTTCTGCCTCTCACTGAAGTCCCAGAGACAGTTAATAGGTTTTGGGAAGAGGTGCTCATGAAGACCCACCCCTCCCTTAAGGATTTATAAAGCTAATGGTTGTGGGGGAAAGGGTTCACAAGGCCCCACCTGCCTCGGGGAGGTAGGAGTATCAGGTCAGAGCCTGGTTCCACTCTTCCAGCTTCATAGCATCTTACACACAGCCATGGCTGCATAATAGGGACCAGAAAGCTTTATTGAACACATAACCATCCACCAGGCAGTAACAGGCAACTAATGATTGCTGGGCAATCTTTTTCTTCAGTAGTGTAACCATCCATAAGTTTCCCATGTTCCTAGAAGTTACATGAGTTAGACTCACTGGCACTTTAAGCTACACTTGGGTGGAATGATTTGATCCTGTCATCAGTGTGCTATTTGGGGCAGGGGGATGTTTGTTTTCATCGCCTCAACAAAAGCTCACACAACAACCTGTGTTTTTATCCTAGTGACTTTACAATTTATTAGAATGAATACTTCTATTTCAAATGCAGCAGGCACATCCCTATCTCTATGCATCTTCTAACTTACGTGGGGACACAGCAACTCTTCTATTTACTCTTTTCACTTCTGGGTCAATGGTTGACCCCATCAGCAGCTGAAGGAGAACTTTGCAGAGCTGCCCCTCCATGCTGGTCCCCAATTCTACCTGCACGTCTCTGATTATATGAGCACACACACATATGATTCCACACACACACAGTTATATGATTCCTATCCCACACAGGATCATGGGGCCTGGCCTCAGATTGCACAACTCTGTTATATAAGTATATTGCTGTCTTGCCAGTTTGTTTCACGCAGGTGTCACATTCCACGATGTCAAAATTTTGGAATGTGATGACTCAAAACTGATTAGAACTGGCTGTGTTTGGTTACTGATTGATTCATTAGATTAAGTCAAGCCTGTCCTTAACCAAATTCAGCGTATTTGCTGAGAATTTGAAGAGTAAAAATTTGCTAAACAGAAATTAAAAAAAAATTAGAAAAAGGATTCTGCTATAACCTACATAGGCCAGAGAGACCAGGCAATAGGTAAGATATTCCACATCTGCATTCTTGCTAAAAAGGGCTGTCTCTGTGATGGTTGTAAAATGTCAATGAAATCTTTATACCAGGAATATCATGCACAGACTCGAATTTTAACTGATTCATGATACTTTCTGAATAAAGTTAATTTTGATCCAAAGTTTGGTGTGAACTTGAGACAGGTACAGAATTCTGTGTTCTTATAAAAGAGCTATCTTGTCCAACAGTTGTTTCCAACCCTGGAAGCCTCCCAAGAAGCGGGTGAAAATTCCAATCAAATACTCAGCCTGCTAGAGTGTTGATCCAGATGCAGCACTAACACACTGCACAGAAGCTAATTCTTCAGTGACGGGTGCCCTGTGCATGATGGGACAACATTCCTGAATTTTTCCTACCACATGTCCACAGCAACCCAGCGCCAGTAGCGACAACCAAAAACATACATGCCCAGGTGTCCCTTGGGTGGCAATGCCACCCCTGGTTGAGAACTACTTCCTACTTCCCTAGGGGTTTCTAGAGCTAAGCTTATCTTGCTGTAACCTCCCTAACTGCCTCATTTTCCCTGCATGTGTCATTAGCCCTTTTTTTCTCACCAAGTTCTGTATACCCCCACCCCAACTTTTCACCCACCCATCTCCAACTTCACCTGTAGCATAGGAATTTGTGATCAACGAGATCCTCGTAATCTCTTCATGGAATTTTCCTCCCAAGATCTCATATATTGCAAGCTGCCCTCAGATGTTATGTAGCTGATGATGACCTTGAACTCTCAACCTTCCTGTCTACTATTTGAGTGCCAGGACTATAAGTATCTACCACCACATCTGGCTTATCTGATGCCAGGGATCAAGCCCAGGGTCTGTGCCACATCACAGCCTCCTTTTACTTTCTTGTAACCCCAACCATAAGATCCCCACAGTCCACTCATATGGTATGGTGGGTTCCCCCTTCTTCCTCCTCACATAATCCTCATTGGCAATTTCAGCCCATTTCCCCTCCATTTCTCTAAAAATGTCTGTCTCCTCAGGACAGTAGTTGGTAAAATATAACCAGTGAGCTCAATCTGGCCTAAAATCTGTTTTGGAGAGTCTGTGCATTAGTATATATTTTACATTTTTAGCAGTTGAAAAACATCAGGAGATTAGTATTTCATGACTTATGAAATTTACATGACAACCTGCCATTACTGCCCTTTGATGTACATGGCATAAATCTATATGTTCCATTCCCCAGCCAGATGTCATTGTGCACAATTCGCCAGGTCACTCTTCCATGTCCTTAAAATACACACATGACTGAGAGCTGGATGGTACCATGCAAGCATCAGTTGACTTAGTGAAATTCAAAATTACCTCTGGAGAGTGGAATGTTGTGTGCAACTCAATGGGATGGAATTCAGAGTTGCACACTAGGTCCTGTGCAGTATTTCATGCTAGAAACACTGGAAGACAGAACAGATGGAGATCTATTATGCACTGAAAGCAAGAACCTGGTTGAACAGGAGCATGTTTAGGGAAGCAAATTAAGGTCAGAGACTGCCCTAACAAGTAGGAAATACAGAGTAGAATAGGATACTCATGAAGGAAAGAGCCCCAGCCTGTACGTGAACTCCACTGGGTTCCTGCTTCAGGCTAGACAAACTTCAAGAACATTTTAGTCCTGGGAACAGTAGCAATGTGAGTCAGATACACTGCTGGAGTTTGGGGTTTTTGTTCATTTTTGCTAATTAGATGACCCCAAATAATTTTCTCAGCAGTAAATAAAAAGGTTCTAATTTTTCTTCTTATAATCAAGTCTGCAGAAGGTAAGTACAGAGATGAAATTCTTTATGGTACACATATCATATAAAATTTTTTCAGGTCACAGATGATCAATAAACTCTACCTTATTTGGGTACGGGCCAGTGTAGAAGTCATGGCACAGTAATGTGGGTTCAGGGTTGTACTAACATCACTAAAATGGTAGTAACAATCTGGCAGGCTTACATGTGTAAGGAAGCATACATGTTTGTGGTATGTGACATAGTGTCCTTTTCAATTCTTGAATATTTATATTTACCTCAGTAAAGATGATGTCCATATAGTATGCCAACCAATTCTCTTTCCTAAAACGTCTGATGTGTAAGTCTTGTTCAATGAACATGTTTAAGAGTGGGAAGGTGGGAAGTAGCTTTGAGCACTGAGAGTCAAGATTTGAGTTTAACTCCTGGCTCCGCCCATCCCCTACTCCTGCTATTCACCGCAAAGCCCACCCTTCCTGCTGTCTGGCATTTATCCTGCCTTTCTGTACAAGGGGGTCTTTTCAAGAACTGAACTCAAACGAAATGAGCAAGGAGTTCCACACACATTTCCAACACGAATTCCTTTCTACCCTCTCACATTCTCCCATCTTTGCTAGAGGGTCAGTACGACTTGTGTCACAGAAGGATAAAATCCAGCCTCCGAGCCCTCCTATGTGGCACCTCAGGAACCTTGCTACAGACGAGCACCAAGTATGCCCAGGGAGTTCACACACATTGCTTCCCAGGCCTCCAAGGAATGGGTCCTAACAGCCTCTTGGGTCTGAAGTATAGTTTAAGTCATAGATATTGAGCAGGGGACACTGCTAAGCACACAAGGACTATTCCCCTTTTCTTTCTTGCCATCCTTTCCCCCATTGCAGTCTTGTCTTGAGGAAAACTGCACCATGGTGATGCCACCCCAGCCTTTCTCCAACAGGCTTTATGAACAAAACCATTTTAAAGTTACAAGGTTGTTCAATGTCTTCTTTCCAGGTTTTTATTTGTAATTTACATTCATTTGCTTATTTTTGCAGTACTAAGGATCAAACTCAGGGCCTCACCACGTGTGCTAGGCAAGCACTCCATGCTGAGCTACACCCATCTCTCTGTACTGCTTTCTATCTCTACAAACGGGAAAGCACTTTCTCCAAACACTACGAAATTTACATTAAAGCAATAACTTTGGCACAATGAAAAACACATAGTTTTTGAAAAGAACAAAGCAAGCATTGTTTAGAGGGGAGTCTCTCCATCTTCTCCCTGCCCCAGATTGAATTCCTGCTGAGTCCAGGACTTGAAGACAATGAACTATTCTCAGGACAGTCCCCTGAACTGCTGTCATCTTTGCTAGTGTATCAGAAGATGCTGTTACTCAAGCACACAACATAAGGACCTTTTAAAAGCAGAAGAGGAATGAAGAGACCAGAAACAAGCGCAGAATCAGACAGAGTGAAGAACCAGTGGGGCCAACAAGGCTCACTGTACCCCTGCCTTCAGCATCTCCATTGGTTTTTAAACAGTGTTCAATTACTGTGTACATTTTCCTCAACCTCCTCTGAGTCAATTCCTCAAGCTGCTAGCTAGGGGCTGTGCTGGGAGAAGGCTTCAGGTGTACTGTGGTTCAGCCCTGGATGAGTTTCTTCAAGATCCTGGGTCACAGAATGCAATGCTCATGGTAAATCTTCCCCCATTTTAATTTATTCAGAAGTTTGGGGTTTTCACCAGAGTAGAGCTGGTCACACAAACTCAGAAACAGGACCATGTCTAGGGCCATGACACAGAAAGGGACCATGCATGCTGCACATGACTCTCAAACCAGGACCCCTCCTGCTTCCCGGTTAACAGGCACATGAGCACCAGACTGCTTGAGCTGCATCTTGATGATGGAGATGGTGGGTTATTCTCTCTGCGATGGGGGCTGGGGAAACCCAAACATTCTTGATGATTGACTTTCTAAAGGTGGCCTGATGCATGCTGGGTTATTTTCTCCTTCACCATGCAGCTAGGTAAGCTACATTTGACTCCCAGAAATATTTCCAGGATGAGAGAGAATGGTGGAGCCACTGTTACTGATGTGAGCATGACTTGCATCCTACCGCACCACCATGAACAGGGTGGTCAATCTCTGTGGTCCATTATTCCAGAAACTAGCAGCATCCACCTGGAACACATGTATCAGGACTGTGAAGCTCAGCCATCCTTCTATTGCACCTGTTTTCCCCAATCATTCCAGGCTCCTAGAGGTACAGTCAAGCTTCTTCTATTTCTTCCTATCTATCTGATTCTCTTTCCCCAGCTTAGATGTGAGGTTCATAAAGATCAAGATCATACTTTTGTTGTGTATCTGTCTTCATACCTTTGCATGGTCCTTGCTTATAATGGACACTCAATAAAATGTTTACTGAGTGACTAAATGATGAAATGAGTAGATGCTGCATAAAAATAGATGTCTTTAAATTTACATATGTATGTTCACATATCTAAAGCCAATCTGAATAAGGCTACATTATTTCAAGAACCATTCTAGTCTTGCATTGCTGTGTGGCATACCATTTATTTCTAGGCCATGGTTTTGTACTTTGGATTCTTTGCCATTTTATGATAATACTAAATAAGTTTGGCAAGGTCAAGTCTATGCTTGCCATCAAGAGCAGCTTTGATGGAAAGTTCCCTGAGGGAGGAATGGTTTATTGTTAGAGGAAGGAAAGGAAGCAAGGCCAGGACACCCTAACCATCTAGTGGGGAGGGAATCATGGTCAGTACATGTGACTCGCAGTCTCTCTTTCCCTCTCCCCAGTGGTATTCCCTCCCCATCACTGGGGTTGAGCTTACTTTTCACAGAGATCTCGAACTTGGCTGGGTTTGAAGGCAGGAACTGACTGGGAGCAAGGGCTGGTGGGAGCTGACAGTGGGCTCTTGATATTCTGGATTGAATGTCTACGGCTCCTTCTGCGGTCAAGGCCCTGGTGCTCACCCACACTGCCACCAGAACACATGCTGGCTCTCCTCCGGTCTCGGTGCCCACTGGGGGGTGGCTCAGCTGTCTCATCACCATCCTCATGCCTGAGTGCCACCTGAAAAAGTAGAGTGTATCAGGCAAGCCAAACTCGAGAGCTTTTTTCCGGTCCGGATTGTGACTATATGTTACCTATAAGTGGATTTAAAACTGCTTTTTTTGTTGTTGCTGTTTTCCCTGTATTGAAGGCCTCTACTCAATCTCAAAGACCCCTACATGTGTTCAGAAGTCAATTCAATCTGTGATTGCACAGTGCCTGTCACTATGCATTCTATGGATCAAATGGATACAGAGAGACAGCTAAGTAAGAAAAATGTACGAAATTATCTGAAATCTAAATGCTTTAGTCAGATTCTTATCACTGTGACTAAATGTCTGAGAAAGTTGACTTTAAAAGGAAAGATTTGTTTTGGCTCACCGAGCTGGATGGTTTGGGTGTTTACGTCTATGGAAACACAATGACATCACAGTGCAAGACCGTGGCGGAAGAAAGCTGCTAACCCCTCTGTACCTAGGAAGCAGAGAGCCAAACACCCACTCCATGACTTTCAGGAAGCGGAGAGCCAAGGTCCATGGTGGCCAGGAGGCAGAGAGCATCACAGAGAAGACATTCTCTTAAAAGACCTCCCCAGTGGCCTCCTCTTTCCACCTAGACGCTGCCCTCTAGTTTCTACCTCTGGGCTTGGGTCAGAAGGGCATCACTGCTTGAGCACCATCTGCAGAGAAGCTCCCCTCCTTTGATATCCTCACAAACACAGCTGTTATCAACAAGGGACCAGAGAGTGTATGACTGGCTACAGGTCACATCTAGCTCATTAGTGGCAGAGCTGACATGCGCACAAAGGTCTCCTTAACACCAGAGGAGGTGCTCTGGCTGTCTAGATTTACAAGTAGTATACATAAAAAGCAAACCAGACAATGACAAAAAATGAAGATGAGCAAAGTCCATGGTGGGGAATAGTGAGAGGAGCTCTTCTCTTACACAGACCCACTAGGCAGGCAACCTTCAGTCCAGCTGGACCAGGCGCAACTAAGCTCTGTAGCCCGTTAGACTAAGCAACTGTAGAGTCACGTGGTCCCATGCACTCCTGAATGTGTATGTTTTCTTGTTTTGAAGATGTTTACAACTTAATCCTGCCCATGGAGAAATAAAGAGAAGACAGAGAGTTGGGCATATTGTATGTTCCCCAGGGCAGGAGAGGTGGCTTCCACAGAAGTAATCACAGACATTTTCACACCTGTGTTCTTCCTCTGACAGGTAGAACAGTCCCCAAGACACACGGCTGATGGACAACAGGTCATCCACCTCTATCCTTCATTCCCTATTTCCTCCAGCCCCAGCATTTAGATAAGATGGATTTGGTGTGACCTATCTAAGTGACAGATATTTGAAGCTCTTTTGGTCATTTTATTCCTGAACACAGTGCTAAAGGCTTGGGGTGAGAACTGACGAGTTCACCAAGGCTCATCTCTGCACAGTCTCCCTGGAAATTCCCGTTCTCAAGAGCTCCGTCTGGAAGCACAAACATTAAAAGTGAAGTTCAGTGACTGGCGAGCCATGGCTGCCATCTCTACTTTAAAACCCTAAGCGGTGCTATGGGGGTAAATTTGGGAATGAGGACACCTTGCTGGTGGCAGCATTTCTGAGAGCATCCAGTCTGTTTTTCCCTCCATTTCTGACAGAACGCTCTTAGACCATCTGAACTTCACCTGGCCTGAAGTGTTGACTGTCTCTTATTAAGCACACCTTTGCAGTGATATGAGCAGGTCTATAGTGCAGTTCAGATATTCCTAACTCCTTGTCTAACCTCAACGGTCCAAGGATTGAGTGATGTTCCACTCACAGTGCCTTCCCGAGAAGGCCCCATGTCAAGGATAGGGGAGACTGACCAGAAAGTGGGTGACCGTGGGTGAAGAGAGGAATCTGAGGCAATGATCTAGGCATCATCGTGATGTATAATTCATTTGGGAATATCACAGATTCAGATCCATGACAAAACACTCATCAAAGAGGAAGAGAAAGGGGAGGACTGAGGTGGAGGAGGAGGATGGAGGGGGGAGGAGAACAGAGGGATTGGAGGATGAAGGAGGGGGAAGAGGAGAATGGAGGGGGAAGAGGAGAATGGAGGGGGAAGAGGAAGGCCGAGGGGGAGGAGGGGTGCAGCCAGGTGTGATGGTACAGCTTATAGTCCCAGCAGCTCAGGAGCTGAGGCAGGAGTATTCCAAGGGCAAGGCTGGCCTGAACTGTGTAACAAGCCTCTGTTTGTAAAGACAAGAAGAGGACCTATAGCAAATTATGCTGCAATTATTACAAGACTACTGATATCTTTGATTCTTATACTTTTTCATAAATATCCAGAGGTGGATGGTTTCATTATGAACTTTTTTCACAGTATTTTAAGCCTCTTTTACCATGGAAATTTCAGACATACACAACAGACAGCGATAAGTAGAGACTGTATGATGGTACATCACCCACAATCACCCACAGCCACCCATGGGCACGTACAGTCACCCACGGCCACCCACGGTCACCCATGGTCACCCACGGTCACCCACAGCCACCCACGGTCACCCATGGTCACCCACAGTCACCCACGGTCACTCATGGGCACCCACAGTCGTCTAATACTTGTTAGTTCAGGATTTGCTCATTTATATCTTACATTTTGCCCTCAACCCCATGGTCAATTTTTCAATGAAATATCTAAGATTCATTATATCTTAATATTATCAAATATTAAAATTTGGTGAGAGGCGCTGGGGGAAACTCTGGGCCTTGTGAATGCTAAGCGCATGCTCTACCAGTGAGCTACACTGATGACTGTACAGTGTTAGGTTTCCAGGAACTTATATACCACCCTGTGTCATCCCCTCCCACCTTGAGTCTAGACTTAGTTGTGTAACTTGCTCTGAACAATTTGAACATTTTTAATGGGGCTCAAAACCACTACCATTTCTCTAAATTTTTATCATAATATGGCTGTGACCCATGATGGGCAGTCATCTTATTAACAGATGTGACCCTTCTCTACACTGCTGTCTCACACCTACACAGTTCAGTTCAGCTCTTAGGTGAGGTACATGTCAGGGTCACAACCTATCCACCTGCTGTGTGGTAGCAGGTTGTGGCCACATAGTGTTACAGACACTCACAACTCCTTGCTTCCTTACTCTGTGTCATCCCTCCCACACAGAGGTTAGGCGTGACTGACTTTCTTTGGCCAGTGAGCCGTCAGTAAACACAACACCAAGCCTGGAAGTATTTTTGCTAGTCTTGCTTCTCACAAATGCTGCTATGCCATGAAGAAGTGGGAGCTAGCTTGCTGATCACGTGTGGCCTAGACAAGAGCCCCAATCAAATTGAAAGCAAGGTGATCAAGCCTAAGTGAGACCTTTCAGGCCCGGTAAGGCCGCCAGGTAGCTGAACCGCCTGAAAGCATCTTAGCTGAGCCAAGCCAAATTCCTGATTCTAAGAATCAAGATCAGTGAGGTTTTTGGACCAGTTGTTTATGGTGTGTTGGTGACACAGCAAAAGATAACTGATACACATTTTTAATCACCTATGAGATGGAAAGTTCTCAGGGAAGGGAAACTATTAGTATACAAGTTCTAAAAGTAACAGCTATTTCTCAGCTGGAAGTCTCCAGTGGCAAGATGTCTTTCCCCGTACAGAAAGAACATTTTTAGAACCAAAAGTTAACACATATGACCTGACAAAAGATTTTTTATTTTGGCCATTTATGTATTTAAAAAATCACATGTGGCTAAGAAATTTCAACGAATTTAATTAAACATGGATCAAATCACCTTTCTGAAATAGAATTAAATTACACAAAACAAGGCCTGTCTCAGAAAGCCCGAAACATATGGCCACCAGACATCCTGCCCCATGAGGAAGCACCCAAGAAGTCTACCCGAGCTTTCTGCAGGCACTTGAGAAGTTCAAAGTCTTTTTGAGGAAAGTATTGGCTCTGCATGCTGATTCTTCTAGCTCTCCTTGTGCATATTTAAAATTGGCTGCCTGTGTCAGTAAATGTTTTCTAGAATGCATTAACTTTCAGATTGGAATGAGGATCCAGACTCTGTCTGCTACCTAAAGCATGTGGTTGTCACTCTGAGTTATTACTCGGGCATCAAAATAAACTATACCCTTCCCCAGCCCCGTGCCTGGCAACACTAGTATCCACATGTGTGATGCTTGCAAGAGGAAGTCATCCAAGCCGTTAATAAACTCTAGGCAGCTGTGCTAGCCCTGGCATTAGAAAGAGGCATGGGGCATAGGACTTAGTGTAGCTCAAAGTGACAGATAGACAGGGTTGTCATGAGAACTGCTGGAGAGAGATATGGAGACATTCGTTTATGAACAGTGGGGAATGGGGAGCAAGGCTTCATGGAGATGATACTTAAGGAGTTTGCCAACTGGAGAGTAGGGATAAAGAAACCCACATAAAGTGGAGAAGAAGGTAAAGAAAGTTTCCTCAAATGACCCAATTTCCACATGCAAGAAAGAGGGGAAGTTGGGTGTAGCTGAGCCACCAAAGGCATGGGTGGAGACTGGGGCCATGTCAAGCCTAACTTAGGTAGACGGTGAAATGGGAGGCAGCAATATCCACCACTGAGCAACCCCGAGAGCTTTGCTTCCATGTAGATGGGCACAGAGAAGGGAGTTCTCGCACATCCTTCCCAACCTGGCTACTTTCCCAGATTAGCCA
Source organism: Ondatra zibethicus (assembly GCA_004026605.1). Taxonomy (NCBI): domain Eukaryota; kingdom Metazoa; phylum Chordata; class Mammalia; order Rodentia; family Cricetidae; genus Ondatra; species Ondatra zibethicus. Next base: position 50,130 of record PVIU01009694.1, read on the forward strand.
ATCACGTATGCTGACTGATCGCACCGAACATCGTGGAGACAGAGCAGCTCAGGATTCCTTCCCCATCCTTTTATTACTGACTGGCCAGGAGGCTGGAGACAGAGTGCTGGTAGGATGCTCACTTACCCAGGCACAGAAGAGAAATGGATGATTCTAATACTGTTTCCTCTGTCCTGGTATAACTAGCCATGTTTGCAAATAGCTTCCAAATAGGAGCCAGGAACTTTTGACAACTCTGCCTACAAAATACTGTCATATTTGTGTTTTAGATAATGTCACATGATACAAAGACAAGCAGTGGAGTTTAATGTTCAATTTTGATTTTTCTTTCCTTGTGACATACCGGAGCAAAGGTAAAAGCACTCTAATAAGGCAAGAGAAAACCCAGAAGAAAGCACATGTTGGGCAGCATCATTAAAGCACTGTCTTTTGTCCCAGGATTGCATACACCTGAAATCCTAGCACTTGGGAAGTGAAGCCAGCACAATTTGGTATTAAAGGCCACCTTGGCCTCATGTGGAGTCTGAGGCTAGCCCGGGCTACATGAGACTCTGTCTTTAACATGGGGAATGAGGTTTTCCTAAAAAAAATACCCCACGAATTTCCACTTCTCACTGTACATTATGCAGGGGAATAGCCCTCCCCCTTGCTCTCTCTCTTTCTCTCCTTCACACCCCTCTCTCTCCTTCCTCCTCCCTGATCCTGCCTCTCTACCTGATTTCTCCTTGAGTAGAGGTCCTGACAACAGAGCACATGTTCTTCAAAACAGAATAGCTCTGAGTTTTCTCTGTGTTGAAGGTTCGTAAGCTTGAGCACATACTGGGGTTTTCTGGAAGGCTTGTTGGGACAAGATTTCTGGTCCCACTCTTGAGTTCCTGATTCAGGAGGACAGAGTAGGATCTGAAACCTTGCATTTCTAGAAAATTTCTTATGGTGTGGAAGCCACTTGCACCATGCTTAGAACCCTGGCCTGGAGGACATGTGACATCACCCTTTGACCTTTGCTGATGCTGTGGATGACTTAGAAATGGCACATTTGTTACCTCATAGATATTAAACTGCTCCAGCAAGTCCAAGTCTGTCCCTTTCTTGTTCAAGTGCCTCTGGGACACAGCGGCGATGCCCAGCTCCTCCAAGCAGTCTACCACATCATAGAAGGTGTCTTGATCGGGCAGTCCTGCCAATGTCTGCAAGAGAAGGAAAGGATACAGTCATATCTTCGGGGAATGTCACAGGCAATGAAGACATGTTCATGGGGTCCAGTGGCCTCAGTCCTAACAACCCACAACAGTGCAAGACACATGACAAATCCATACAATGAGGAAATCTCCTGGGAGCCAGCAGAGTGAACTTGGTACTCTTGCCCCTGGGGTACAGTGAATCAGGAGAACCTGCGACCCAGTGGGGGCTGGAAACTCCTGTGGGTGAGTTGTGACACTCATTAGGCTAGGAGAAGGGATTTAGCAGGTGTTGTCAAGGTTCCAAATCACATAGTCCTCCATGGTAAGTGGGCAAACCCTTTAAAAGAATGCATAGGTCTCCCCTGAGCTCGAGCTGGCTTGAAAGAAATAGCAAGACACACCGAGCTGAACAGCTGTATGGAAAGGAGTCCAGCAGACAACCACAAAAGGCTGCCAGAGTCCATCCTGGCCAGATCTTGACTGTAGCCTTGGAAGACCCTGAGCAGACAACCCAGCGAGGACCTGTCTGAATGCCCGCCCCTTGGGAACTGCGAGAGGAGCAGCTGCACTCATTGCTCCAAGCGACCGAGCGTGTGGGATTTGTCGCGTGCCAGTGAAAAGTTAACGTGCTTCTAGATTTGACGTTCCGGTTATAATCAATGGAACAGCGTGGGTTATAATTTGATGATTCTCTCCCATTGAAGTTCAGCAGGGCCTCTCTTTGCTCTGTGAAACTTTGGGAGACTGAGAAATTTCAAAGCAGCAACCAAGAGCCAAAAAGACAAAGCGGGGGGGGGGGACAGGGGGAGTGGCAGATTTTTCTCAGTTCTACCTCTTCTACCAGAGGATAATCTCAGCAGGGTCCTCTCAAAACAGAAGAAGCCTGGAGAGCTAGTGCGAGCCCCTCATCTTACATGTGAGGGAGATGAAGGCTCAGGGAGGGGAGGGATTTCACAGGAGACCAGAAATTACTATAGACTGGGGTGAAGCCCCTCTCAGGGCCACCAACCCAGCCTCCACACAGGTTATTCCAGCCTGGAATCCAGGCCCTGCGCTTTGGTCCCTATTTATTTCACTGCCTTTGGATTTCTAAGAAGACCACACGCATTTGAAATTTATTTTCAACATGTTAGTTTGCTTCAGAAGACACAGACAGACACTTGCATAGGGATCACCTCACGGCCCCTATTTCTCTGACAACTTCTATCAATGGTAGAAAAGTGCCTTTATTTATACATTAAATAATGACTTTTCGCTTTTTATGCTGATCAAAGAGGATACAACTCACAATGGCTGAGGTCAGAGATGTGATCATCTTGATCACTCAAGAGACCCAAAAAGGGCACAAAACAGGAGGTCGTGACTTGGAAGCTACAAGAGATACTCATACATGTGGACAGGTGTGACAGCACACACCTGTGTCTGCCACAGTGGTAGTCAACTGGACTTTACCCGAGAACTACCAATAACTAGGCCAATGCCACCGCTGCCTCCACCACCACCGCCGCCATCACTACCACTACCACCCCCCACCTGGCATGCACTCAGAGACTCTTATTGTCATCACAAGCCCACCCTCTGGTTTCCAAGAAAACTCTAACATTTATTAAAGGACAAGACAGGAGGGGTGGTAATGCGAGGCAGGAGCATAGAGGATAACTGGATACCCCCAAACTACCTAACGACTACAGAACAGGCAACTTAAGGAAGGAAGGCTGGTTGACCTCCACTCTCTCCCTCCACTCCCCCACCTCCCATTCCCATATGGGCAGTGGTGTGTGTGGGTGTGTGGGTGTGTATGGTGTGTGTGCATGCGTGTGAGTGTGTGTGTGTATAGGTCAGAGGATTTTTTGCTCCAGTGTTTTCTTCAATGACTTTCCAACATAACCTTTGAGACAGGGAGTCTCACTGAGGTACAAGCTCACTAGTTCAGCTAGGTTAGCTGACCAATGAGCTTCAGGGATCCACCTAGCTCACACATAGCAAACTGGGTGCTTTACATGGGTGCTAGGGACCTACACTCAGGTCCTCAAGTCCTCCTGTCCTTAAGGCAGGCACTTTACTGACTGAACCATCTCCCCGGCCCCATAGGTTCTTTTTCACTTAAAAACCCTGGGGACTAAGCTGAAATTCTATACTTAATTCCCTTGTCTTAAAGAGCCAGATTTTTAAATAATGAGACAGCCAGCTCTCTATAATAAACAGGCACAAAGGCCTTTTCCAAGTAACAGGAATAGAACTGAAGTTGTAAGCAGCCATTTTTAAGCCCACCATGAAAAATGTGGGTGAGAGTTGAACCTGAGGCCCTCCAGTACTCACGTAGGTTGCAGTGGGGCGGTGGCATTTCGCCCTGTGCAGGAAGGTCCCACATCCTAGACACAGAGTTGCCTTTCCCAGGCTGCCACTCTGATTTGCTCAGCTACCCTCACCTCAGTCCCACCCGGGCCTTTCCTAGCTCCCCTGCATGATCACCATTGCACACCTACAGCTGGCAAAGACCATGACCTTGCCAGAAAGTCCTGGAGGCCCCACAGCCGCCTTACGTCTGGCATTCCTGATCTCCATTTCTTTCAGATTTTTGTCTTGCCAGGATCTGTCACTAACAATTATTTACTGGCATTAATTGGAGACCAAACTCTATCTTCAAAGAAATTTCTCTCTCCTTGGGTTTCAGAGGATTAAACCTTCATACAGGATCAAACCAGCATGGTAAAGCCCATGCTCCACACTCTCCCAGGTATCACCCACGGAAATCAAGAACTGTGACCTTCAACCTCTTCCACAAGCAAATGGATAAGTTAGAGACCCCTACTCTCCTTCAAAGACACATGTGTGAATATACTGGGGTTTACTTGAGCAGCACAATCATATATACTCCCCAAAGGGAGTGAGTCATTAACATACACAATAACAGACCGGAGTGAGCTTTATACAGACAGGGAAGCCAGCCTCAGAGGGTTACATACTATAAGATTCCATTTGATCCTGAAAGACATGATTGATAATAGTATATAGAAAATTAGTGGTTGCCAAGGGTTATGGATGGGGGTTAAGAAAGATCCATTGCAATGTATAAAGCAATAAAATTAAATATTTAAAAAAGTTATCTACTTATCCTGAATCCCATATGATTAACTATCCCCCGGTCCTAATGAAGCAATGCCTCTTCTCAGAGCTCCTACCATTAGTAATGGGGTCCTACCATTACTTCCCCCATCTACCTCATCTTAGTCTATGAGATGACTCGTACGTGAGACCCTATTCCAAGCAAGGGCTCTACCCAGGAGGGTTTCAGCTACGGCAGAGGAGGTTTTGACCTCTTTTTGACATTTCTTTCCCTCAATTCTTTTCAAGACTTGGGTAGGGATGTGGAAAGGTAGAGGCCATATTAACAACAACAAAAAGTCACTCTGGCCTCAGAACCCAAGGCAGGCTACGGTTTATTGCCTTTTTATCATGAAAATGTCAGTTTTTAAATTCGTGTTATTATACCACCATTTATTTTGCTAAGATTGATTCTGGTGAGAAACCACCCAACTTGCAATAGAATTTCCCAGACTTTAGGATCTGGTGTTTTTATTTTTGTTTTTGTTTATTACATACTCACATGAACATTCCAGTTTGCTGCTCTGTGTGGTAGCTTGATGCATTTGACTCAATGGAGCCATAAACATGACTGCAATTCAATGAGCAAAATGAACTCTTGAATGGCAGTGGTCTGGGGGCTTTTTCAGGAATAGTTGTATCTGTCTGGAATGACCTCTCCAGAGCCTTGTCCATGTGTAAGAACAGCCTTTGTTCTAGTTGGCTTTCTGATGCTCTGATAAAACACTGACAAAAAGCAGCTTAGGGTTGGAAAGGACCCATTTGGCTTACACTTCCAGATCACGGCCCATCACTGAGGGAATCTGGGACAGGAATCCAGGTAGGAACTGAAGCAGAAACATAGAGGAATTCTGCCTGAGAGCCTGTTCTCTCTCACGTTTGGCTTTCTTGATTCATAGCTTAAGCCCAATCGCCTGGGGATGGTGCTGCCCATAGTGGGCTGGGCCCTCTCACATCAATCATCAGTAGAGATAAGTCCCTTACAGACATGGTCATAGCCAATTTGATCAAGGAAATTCTTCATTTGAGATTTTCTCTTTCCCGGTGACTCATCTTATATCAAATTGACAGTAAAAACTAATCAGGATAGGCATAGATGAGGCATTTCAACAAGAATTCCTACGGGAAAGCTGTGCCTGCATAGATGGGTGGCTTACTCGAGCTGCAGTGACGTGGAAGGGTAGCTGTGCCTGCATAGACGGGTGGGCTTACTAGAACTGCAGTGACGTGGAAGGGTAGCTGTGCCTGCATAGACGGGTGGGCTTACTCGAGCTGCAGTAACGTGGGAGGGTTGAAAGGTTGCAGGTCCAGAGGCTCATTACCTTATGCTGGCTAGTTTTACCCCATTCATAGCTATTCCTTCCCCACCTCTTTTTTCAGAACTAATAAATAGACTAATAGGCAAAAACCTTTTGAAACCTATTAACTTAACAACCCCCTAACTTCCACCAAGTCAAAAGCTAAGATTGTCATCAGCTAGCATCTGTAGCCTGTAGAAATCTTCCCCCACCCTGCTGTAACCATCTTCTATGTGCCCACCAATACATTTTAAACTTGCCTTTATTAATGACGTTCTTTGTTTTAAAAACTATAAAGCTTCATGAAGCTACTTCCAGCTTGGAACATGGAATCTGAATCAGCCTACGTTTCTGTCTCCAGAGCGGTGTCACTCACATTGGGGACTAGAATAAACTTGTATCCCTTCAAGGTGAGAACTGTCCTTTGTGGGCAGACAGCAGAAGGTCCAGGAAAGAAAGAACAAGGGAAGAGTCTCTGGTTTGTGCCACACCGTGTCCAGCAGAGGGTGAGTGTTGTCAGCGACTGACAACAGAGTACCTGAGTGCTGATGCCACGGTGAGGAAAGTGACCACAGTCTCTGCCAATGAGAAAGATAAAGCTACAGTGCACAGCACTGAGCAAGAGGGAATGTTCTTTCTTTGCTGAATTCAGAGTTCTACAGAGCAAGGCCACTGGCTGTAAAGGACAGGAAAGAGAAGCTTCATCCTCAAAAAAGTTTCATACTTCAAATCACACAGCAAATTAAGCTGATGAACAGACTTGAAAATAAAAGAGTTCTTATGATTATTCATCCAAAGTGTGGCTGTCTCCTGTCATGACCATATGAGTTAGCTCTGTACTCAGCAGCAAATACTTCATTAATAAGTAAATACAGGGGTTGGAGAGACGTCACACAGTTAAGATCACTTCTAGAGAACCTGGGTTCAATTCCCAGCACCCTTGTGGCCACTCACAGACAACTGTGACTCCAATTCCAGGGGCCAACCTTTCTACTCTCCCTGGGCATCAGGCATACACATGCTGTACAGACAGACAGACATGCAGACAAAACTCCCATATGCATAAAAAAATTCTTAAAATCAAAGAAACAAATTCAGGGGCCTGAAGAGATGGCCTCTGAGGGTACCTGTTCACACATGGTGCACACCCTTAATCTTGACACTCAGGAAGCTGAGACAGAGGTGTGGCATCAGTATGAGTTCAAGACCAGCCTGTTCTACACTAGTTCTAGCCAGGACTATACAGGGAGAAAACGCTGGAATTTTTTTTTTTAAGAAGCAGCAAGAACTATAACTGTCATGGTAGAGGTAAGGCTATCCTAAAGGGGGACACCGTGTCCTTCCCTTTGGCCATCTGAAAATGACACCCAAGGAATTTAAAACTCTACAGGAATCTTAAGCTTGAGGGAGAGAGAAGCTGAAGCCCAGGTGCCTTCAGAGTCTTCCCAAGGTGGTGACAGCTTGCAAGAGCCCAGACCATGATGCATCCGTGATGAGCAAGGCCACACCCTGACCAGCAATGCAGGTCTCTTGCCCCTGGTTTAAACCTTAACTTCATGTTACTAGCCCAGAATTGGCCACTGACCTCTTTATTGGCTTCTCTTCCCAATGTGGCCATATTAACTAAATTTTGCTTCTCTGCTTTTCACAGACTTGATTCTTGAGCTGGTATTTTAAGGACAGGAGTCTGAGCTTCGCTTGTCAGAGCTATAGGGCCCAGGCTTCCCCTGGTGGCAGTAATGCAGCCTGGGAGAATGTCTTTTTGTTTTACTGTGCATTCGTGGTTGACTAAAGAAAGGCCTTTCATTCCCTCCTCCCCCCTTTTTTTATTTTATTAATATATTCAGGATATTGGGGTGGGGTTGGCCAATAGCTTTCTAGTTTGTCATCTGCCTATAGCTTTGAGATTTTCATTTTATAAACAAGATCCTTGATGATTTTATTCAGTAACATATTTAAATAGTTTCTTTGCAATCTTTTGCTGGCGTTATAATCAAAGTAAACTTGAAATAAAACAAAAAGTTGTCAGTATCAAAATGGAGTCATTTATGCCAAATCCAAGGCAAATGGACGGTCTGGGCCACACTGCAGGGGCACTTAAGTAAGTATGCCCAGGTTAAGAATTATCCACAGAACTCCAGAGAGGCTGTTTATGCCTAACCCTTGTCTAAGGAGAGCTGCCTCCACCAATGAGCTAACACCAACTAAAGTCCCCTTACCAATGGCCTTTGTTTCAAAGTGGCTTACATGTGGCTTCTTTTCCTCTGAAGGTGTCCTTACCTCAGCCTCTGAAAATGTGCCTTTAGTGTCTTCCCATCTCTCCCACATTGCTATCCCTTGCTACTTCCAACTATCTCCAAATAAATTTCTTGTTTGGGTGAGCCAGTCTCCCCAATGTTCGGATCTAGACCAAACTGTTGCTCAGGCCACAGTTCCTGCAGCAGCCCCTCCCCTCTCACAGACACAGATAAGCACTGTTTGGAGAGCACTGCCTGTGAGTATCTGGCCACCAGGCTTTCTAGCACCAAGATTTCTACAGACTACAGACAGCCACACACTCTACTCCCCACCTTTTCCCTGCTGTCTGCTACAGTCTCAGAGTCTGGCTGCAGGCTGTCAGGCACAGAGACCATTAGAAGGGATCCCCCACTCCTGCCTTGTAGGCTTGATTCTACTTCAGAGCCCCCATCATGCTATCTGTCCTGTGTTGGGACTTGAATTATCCTAGGAGTGCACACCATGCCATTGCCAGTTTGCTGACAACGTTAATAACTCTTCTAAAAAGCTTCTTACTCCGCAAATCCACCTGTGTCTTTCTTGAACCCCAGACCTGAGACCTTTAATCCTCATTCAGTTTATCACTCTTACCAGCTAGAGATTAAAACCATCTTCATCTCTTTCTCCAGGGTTTTCCCCCTGTGGTTTGGTAAGTTATGCTGGAATCTATTTCTTTTAGGACGGATTATGATGTATGACTTGAAAATGTTTCTTTTTATTTCTATTTATCTCCACCCAACCCCAATCACAGATGAATCTGTCCTATCGGCACGATGTTGACTGCATGGCAAGTTCTGAACACTGGATCTGCTTCAGGGCACCCCCATGCCAGTCATCTGCATGTGAAAACAACTGACCATCCTTAGGTTGAATGCAGCATGTTACCATTGAGGGCAAACTGTGTCTCATATCTAGATGGTTCACTACAAATGTGTCTTCTGTTCATTACAAGAAGCAAAGTCTCCAGTTATGTTCCAGAAAAGGATTCTGGAACCTTCCAAGACCTTACTCCTCATCACTGTGGTTGATTCTGTAGACTCATAGTCAACAGTCTAAGGAAAATCCTCAGGGTGGTGACAATGACGCTTGGGATGCGGGGTGTGATAATCTGAATGAAGGGAAATTAGGACCAAGACAGCCTGTTCAGGGTCACCATGGGAGCCAACTCCTGCCCTCCAGTCAGCACTTCTGAGGAGAGCCTCAAAGGACTGTGATTGTCCTACAGGATGATGACCAGAAAGGATGTGATGGAAGCAACAAGCGCACGAAGGTGAGGTCACAACATAAGGAGATGTGGTCTCTGCCTCCAGCATCCTCACCGCAGCCCAAGAGTCAGAGTTCCACAGATAAGTCTGGCGTCTTCCTGACATGTGAATCACTTCTTCTAGGTCAAGTTGCTAATTCTAATAGGGAAATGTCATTATAGGTGAGACTCAGCAGGAAACATCTTCTTACAATTCTTGCTATTGCCTTCCAATAACCAAGCTGTGGCTCACAAGGAACCATTTAACGTTTTCATGTGGTATTATTTTCCTACAGCTGGTGCAACCTGCTACCATGAGCTAGGTGTCTTAACATGCCAGAACTTCACGGTCTGAAACCAAGGAGTCAGCAGGGCTATGTTCTCTGTAACAGTTCATGGACTGATCCTTCCTTGATTATTTCTAGGTTGGTTGTCAGTCAGCTTTGGTACTACTTAGCTCACAGATGCACTGTTCTAATCTCTGTCTCTGTCTTCATGTGGCTGTCTTCCCTGTATGTGTTCATACTTTCTTTTCCTCTCTCTCTCTCTCTCTCTCTCTCTCTCTCTCTCTCTCTCTCTGCCTCTTTCTCTCTCTCTTCTTCCTGTAAGGCCATCAGTCATATTTGGTTAGAGTTGTCCTAATAACTGAGTTACATCTGCAAAGACCCTCTTCATAGGTACTGGGGTTTAAGGCTTTCATACCTATTTTGTAAAGGGGTAACAATTCAACCTAGAGCAAACATCAACCAACCTTGTTTACTAGAGTCATTGCATAAACCAATAGCTCCGTGTCAACTCCGTCTTTTTCTTCCAGGATTTCCATGATATTGGACCAGGGTTTGATGCCTATGAGTAAAGCAAAAATCATTAGAAGCAGCAATTCAATGACACTCATTACCCAGTCACACTGAAGTTTCACCAGGGAGTTCTCCTTTGGGGGTGGCAATGTCTTTCCATCACTGCATGCGTAAGGTGGACACATCTTTAAGCTGGATTTGTACCTATCTTAATAAAATGGATTTCCAAGCAATCAATATACTTTCCTGTCTTGTGCTCATTATCAGTATTCATAACTATTTGCTTGAGAAGTCTCCTTTATATTAAATATACAGTTTTTAGGTCTGTTCATGTGCACACTTTTGGGATGCAGACTAAAACCCTTTCTAAGTCATCGCTGAAAGCCCATCAGCAGATGCTGAGCAAGGCATGAAGACCTTTATTTATTCTCAGTTCCAAGCAGTAACAGTGGCATCGCTTTCTGGAAAACATCCAGAGCAAAAGAATGCTACTTCTAATCCATCAGGGTACAGATATTGTCAGGGCATCAGCTAGGCACAGAGTCTGGTGGGTAACTTCCCTGGATGGGTTTAGAATCTAGTGAGGTAGTTAGACAAAAAGCACAACCATAGACACAAGCACAGAGCCACCATCTCAGAAGCAGTAGACATATTTAGTTAGGGCTATGATGCTGGCAAGAGAGATGCAGTAAAGATGGATATGGAAGGCTTGGGAAATGAGGTTCCTCTCGAGTGAGCCCCACTACTGAAAGCACATGACCTGCTCTCTCCGGCCTCTAGGATAGAGGTAGAAAACACGTCACATTCTAGACCATCAAGTCAAGTGCAAGGCCATGAAGGAGAAAGCAATCTTTTGGCGTGGCTCCATGCCTGGGATAAATATTAGGAGTGATAGAGGCATTGGCTTGCCCTTGGGTTGGTGGGCTAGAATGTGACCCTCTTTTCCTGTGTGATTCCTCTATAAATTATCTCAAAAGGATATCACTTATCTTTGTTTGATAAAGTAAACTTGTAAGTAGCCTGAGCACAGCAGTTTCCAAATGCTGGTCCTTGGATGGTTTGTGACAGAGCTGATCCTGGCCTTGAGATAAATAAACATTTCCCAAAGGCAAAAATGGTATCACTCTTGTTCATCTCTGTACTTTCAGTACAATGCCTGCTGTAGAGGACAAGGTCAATAAAATGTCCGAGAACAGTAATGATATCTCAGAGGGCATTTGGTATGTGAAGATGGAACAGTTTTACAAGAATGAGAGGGAAGATACACACAGCAAGAAAAGAAAAAAGACAGAAGGACTGAAAAGTAGGCACCTTCTAGAAGACATGACACACACAGATTAATTCCACACACAAATATGTCAGCTCTTCCAGCAAATGAACCTGATCTCATCCTTTAGCTGAGTTATCCAGCAAGTTAGGCCCAGGCAATCTTCTGCATCTCTTTTTAATTCTGAATCCACAGACATGCTCTCCCTCCCAAGACCTATTGAATTGTATCAGGATATTTATTGTCAAACTCCTTTGCAGTTAGCACCAGGGTGTAGTTGTTCCTCAAGTGTCAACAGAGTGACCATTTCAGCTTTCAAGACAGCCAACCAAGGTAGCCAGTAGAACCTGGGCCTCGCTGACCCTATGAGTTCAGGAAGCATCTGCTTGTGTTTCTAATGGGGCATCAATCTCAAGGACTAGAGTACTCCCAGAAGATGCTGGGTGAAGTGCCTGGGAGAAACATTGAATCTGTAGTTTCTAATTTTTATGGTGCTTCTGGACTCAGAATTACTTCCTCATTGTTGACTTTGAATCCAAAGTGCCCTGTGGGGGCTGGGGAAGAGAAAGCCAAGCAACAGAGGCAGGTGTCCCAGAGAGAGGGAGTTAGATCCCTGCCTTACTTTTACACACACACACACACACACACACACACACACACACACACACACACACACACACACACACACACTGCAATATAGGTTCCATAAGAGCCCAGGTGCCTCCTGATGTTGGCAAGCACATAGTTGACTCAGATATTTGACTGAACTGTATGTGCACACTGACTGACTGTTGCACCACAGACACCCAAACATCAGTACCTGCCATTATCAAGGTCGTGGCTAGTGATGACACCAATACTTAAAATGCTCACTTTCCACAAGGCTCCAGGCCAGTCCCTTGCCACGAAGGCACAGTGCTTCTTTCTTAACTCGGATTAAAGATATACACACAGAATACATGGTTGAGACATTTCCCATTTATTCTCCTGATAGGTTCTTGTATTAAACTTCATCAGACATTTTACATGATGCTTTGTACTAATGGTCAAATACATGTTGGACAATCCTTCCAGCGCATTCTGGACCTTTCCAGGTAATAGATCTATATAGTCTTGGTGTGGGAGAATTGTCTGTATTCTGTCAATCATGATTTAAATAAACGCTGATTGGCCATTAGCCAGGATGTATAGGTGGGACAACCAGACAGGAAGTAGAGGAGAATAGGAGAATTCTGGGAAGCAAGAAGCTCTCTTGGCACATCTGCCTGGACCACCGAAGAAGCAGGATGTGACCTGCCCTGCTGAGAAAGGTACTGAGCCATGTGGCTAACATAGATAGGGATAATGGGTTAATATAACTTACAAGAGCTAACAAGAAGCCTGAGCTAATGGGCCAATCAGTTTGTAACTTATGGAGACTCTCTGTGTCTAAATGATTTTCTCTGGGACTAAATGGCTGGGGGACCGGGCAGGACATAAACCCCAAGCAGGCCTTCATGCTACATAGTCTCCTCAGAGACTTTTGACATTGAACAGTCTGTTCAGTTCAAGTGTGTAACCTCTATATCCACCATTCTTTGGACATCCTTCACCATTCAAGACACCCTTAAGCAGAGTCAGAGACAGGATTGCTTGAAAGGATGATAGACTCTATCCCATGATCATCATGTATGATATGCATGTACAGGAATTAAGTCATATCTCATCACTCTACATTCAAATGAAAAATATAAGTTCAAAAGCTATGTTGGACCAAATTAATAGGACCCAAGATTTATGACAAAATGAGTAACCCTGTCTGTTTCCCAAGCTCACCCTCTGTGGGAGAGGCTGACTACATGTCCGAGGGACTGTCACTCTACCTAGCTTCAAGATAACCCACCGCAGGGAAAATCTTAGGAAAGAGCTTGACAAGGTGGAATGACGACCCAACCATCTCCTTAAAGCTTCCATGAGTTACCGTCTTTCTCTCTTCCCGTCAGGCTGCATCTGCTCAAAGAAAAAGTGACATAAAGATATAAGCAAGAGAGAGAGAGAGAGAGCTGGGGAATGGTATAAAGTGCTTGATGTACAAGCACAAGGTCCTGGGTTTGATTCCTAGGACCCACATAATAAATCTAGATATGGTGGTGTGTGACTATAATCCCTGTGCGAGGGAATCAGAGACAAACAGATCCCCGGGGCTCTCTGGCCAGTCAATCTAGACAAATCAGTGATATCGCTTCAGGTTCAGCCAGAGACCCTGTGTAAACTAACCCAGAGAATGATTAAAGAAGACATCCTAAGTCAACCTCTGACCTACACATACATGCACATACATACATACACACACACACACACACACAGAGGTGAAGATGATCCAGAGTATCTGAGGAGTCAGTTGTGATTCATGACATATTCAGAGCTAATCAAACTCACTTCTTTATTATAGGCACAAAGCAAAAGTATAGTGGACTAGCCCAAATGAGGCATTTAAAATGTTCACATATTCATAAATATTAATTATCACCTACGATGTACTTTTTGGTTTGTCTGTTCATTTTGCAGTAATGAGGACTAAACACAGGCCCTCATGCATACCCAACAGGCACTCTTCCACCGAGCTATACTTCCGGGCTTCTTTGACAGACTTTGCTTTCTTCCTAGGCTCTTTAAGTGGCACACTCTAGGCCCATGTCACACTCCTGGTTAACTCATAGGTGGCCATGCATGGTGTTTATAAAGCCACCAAGGGGATCTATTCTGAAATGACTTCAACTGCCTTAGGTAGTAATGACTTTTTGAGGACTTTTAGTCTATTTTCTTAGTTTTAGTTGCTGATTCCCCAACTCAGAGTTTTCCTGTCCAATAAAAAAAAGGAAAGACAACTGTCCCACTTTCCCATGCCAGTCCCTCCTGCCAAGGCATGAGTCTGGAGACACTACGGAGCAGAATTTATGGGCTGTTTGCACATGTGCCCACGTGGACATGCTCAGCTCTCCTTCAATCATCTCTGGCACGCTGGGAACCGGAGACTGCTCTAAAACCTGCTGCTGGAAACACCTGGCATTCGTGTTGCTCTCTTCAGAATTCCCTGACACATTTGTATGCTTAATTCCATCATAGAATCCCGGACAACTTTACTAGCACCAAACCAGGATGACGCTATATGTATGCATTTCAAAATCACAGCCAAGACCACACAGATCCATGAAGAAACATGCTATTGAGCCACACATGGTGAGCGTTCTCTGAGCTGTTTCATTCGGGATGTGCCTTTGTTTGCAGCTCTTCATGTTTGGTGGCAGGCAGATGACAGCAGTTGCCAAAGGTTGAAGAAATTTTATAGGCAAAATCTACCAAGCTGAGAAAACAATCTATGGGAATTTTTTTTTTACTAATTGAAAAAAGATGGCCATGATTTTGTCTTGTTGGAGAGACGTAGGATAGTAGAGGCCTCGGGCTGAGACCGTGGAATGAAGCTTGCATGTGGGAAACAAAGCCTCAGGTTCATCTGAGGGTCATTCCCACTCCACAACTTGCGCTATATGCTGTAGGAACTCCAAAGAAAGATGCTAGGAGTGCCTTCTCAACAAGGCCAGAGGAGAACCTCAAAGCTATGAAAAGGATGTCCCTGTATCATAGCCCAATGGCAAGTGTCCTTGATACCCACAATTTAAAAGAGGCTACCAAAATGTCGAACCACTGTCCTAAAGTAACTCCAGAGTTGGGAGATGGAATCCACATCCTGCAAGGATAAACCAAGTGAATCACCATTTCCCCACATGCCCACCTGGCTCTGCGGAAGCCAGACATGGTTTCTGAGCTGCTGGCTGTCCTTATTCAGAACTGTTAGTGGCACTATAATCTGTTCTTACTATAAGACATCTCCTGTCTGGCACCAGATGGCAACATGTCGTTGTAGAAAGGAAGGTGGCTGCGGTCTGGGACTCACCTTCCAGACTCCAGCCTCTGGCCTTGCCTGAGGCTCTGCCATCTTTACATACTCCCTCTGGGCTAGACTGACCAGGCCAGAACTGGTACCTGCCTGTGCATTCAGAGCAAAGATATAGGTGCCCAGTTCATAGACCTGACTGGCATTTGTTAACTCAGGCCTTCAAAGACACGAGGAAGCTGCTGTCTTTCACATTTTGACGGGCAGAAGGTATTCCTGAGCAAGGCTGATTCAGATATAACTAGTTTGAATAAAGAGTATAACCTAGACTGCTCTTTTCCCCAACAAAGCGCTGAGGTTGCTTTGTTCATAAGAGTCCATGACTTGGATGGGAATACATCATTGTGTTAGCACACCTGCCTGTTGATATGGAAAGTGATTTGGGATCATCTGTAGACCGAGTTTTCCATATTTTATACGTATCACTATTACAATCATAAAAAGAAAAAATTATTTAGATTTTCTTCTTATTTATTTGAGTCTTTGTTGGGGTGGTGATAAAAACAATCAGGTCCTCTCTGAAAGAAAATAAGCAAGAGATGAAGAAGGCACCCTAGCCTTTCAGCTACAGGCTTCGCATCCCTGTGGACCACAGCATGGTTCACACCACTCCAGCCACAACTCCTACTTTCTTCTCGCTTCTCTTTTCAAGTCGGGGTCTTTTTAGGTAGCCTGGGCTAACTTCAAACTTATGATCCTCCTGCTTCAGCCTCCTCGGTGCTGAAGTTACATGTGGTACATGCCACTCCACTCTTTTCTACCAGTGTGTAGCATACCTATCTGCTTGGGACAGCTGAGCGCTGGAACAGAGATGGTGCCCATGAGCAGGACATACTCAGGCCAACAGGCAGGCGGTGATGACCGTATAACAGAGAGAAAGGTTGTTTGGGCACTTTGGGAGCACAGAAGAAAGGAAGGGGTGTTACAGTCCAGGAGGGAGATGGCATGGTAGGCAGTCCCTTTCTCAGAAATGTTTGGGTGGCTTTCATGCTATAGGCACCGACTCGGTTAGATGGAGTGATGAAGAATTTTCCAATTGTACTTCAGGGTAGTGGGTGACAAGAGAAAGGCCGACCCCTGAGTAAAACACAGCAGGGGATGGAGGGGAGTGGGGGTAGAAGGCTCAAGGAACATCTATGGGTCAGTGTTACATAGGACAGGGAAGAGAAGGAAGGACCCACGGTGATCTGAACTGGATCAAAAGGACAGGTCCTCTGTCCTGTCCTGGCTAAGTCCTCATGTCCACTTTCTTCATTGTCATGTCACAGCTCTGCCCAAGTCTCCATAGTCACCACTCTGGATCCCTTATGGAGATGTCTACACACAGAATGCTCCCAATAACTCAGTGGAAGACGGGACGCCTCCCTGTATGCAATACTGTGACCTTGATGGCCCCCACGGCAGGGGCTGCTCACCTCTTTTGGTGTCGACAGCAGAGACGGCCTGAATGAGGAGCGGTGCATTGGACTCAGAGTACTCCACAAAGACGAGCAGGAGCTTCAGGGCTGTCTTCACCACCAGGCGGAACTGGAGGAAAGATGAAACCATCACAGAGAAGCAGAGGCATTCCTGCCCATTTCAAGGCATTCTCCTCTCCACCCGCAGCCAGCACCGAGGATCAGTCAACCTGGAGGCTCAGAAGTCACCTAGATTCCTTCACTGGTTAATCACTCACCTCTTATCAGATACCTCAGCAGACAGGTATTAATCCCCCGCCCCAACTGTGAAGATTCAGAAACAGAGGCAGAGTTCGCTGTCCATGATCACACATCTAGTGAGCAATGGAACCAGGAATTCGAAACCGGGATTTGACCCCGGGATTCACATCCGGCTTCCAACAAGTAAGACATGTATGCTGAACTGGGGACTTCATTTGATCCCAATGACAACAGGCACAGTTCATATTTTTCCAATGAGGAAGCAGGTACAGCAGATCAAACACTTATTTTAGGGCACAAGTGCAAGCTTGGGTAAGCAGGATCCTGAGCCAAGTACCCAGTACTTAAAGCAGGCATAGCAGGCTGCCTGGGGCCTTGGAACTCACAGACCCTGGATCCAAGGCTCAGGATTTGTGAGGTGCTGCAGCCAGCTCAGAACATTTCTTTCCCACAGCAGAACTTACCCTTGGAGAGACCATGAGTGACTCACTCAGTGGAAGCTACCATGGCTTCCTAACTCCAGCTCCTTCAGTCCTGAGGGGTTCTGGGTCAGTTTCCCTACCTCCCAGCTGCTCCTCCCTCTCTCCCTCAAAGTCTCCCTTCCCTTTATCCCATTTTCTTCCAAGAATCTCGTCCTCAGTGACCTCACGCCCATATCTCCTGAGGATTGCGCAAACCATGCACTTCAGAACACCAAGCCGACCTCGGGCTGTCCATCCCTTCCCAAGCTGTTGCTGCCCCCTTTCAACCCCACAAAACTCTTCTAGATGGAGAAGGGCCTGTCTAAATGTTTTTCTCCAAGGCCAAGAACCACACATGACTCAGAGTGTGTTTAGGGGTGTCTGCTAGCTGCCCTGATCTGTCAATGTCAGTCAATGTCCAGGTCAAACCATTAGTCCCTTTTCCCCCACCACATTGTGGAAATCAGTTCCCGCTTCTTCATTTGCCCTGACCTAGAGGAAGACCCAGAGACTCCATGAGGCCTGCACTCACATCACAATGACAGGGAAGCAGACTTGACAGGGAAAGTGAGGGAACCTCAAGCAAAGAACCACCCTGTACAGCTCAAAGGTGTGATGGTCAGTCTTCATTGTCACCTTGACCGATCTGATTCGGACTCACCTAGGATCCTAAGAAAGCTGCTGGGTGTGTCTGTGAGGGAGTTTCAGGGAGAAATAACTTGTGAGCAAAGAACTTACCCTGAATGTGGACACCACCACCCCATGGGCTGGGGGCTTGAATGGAAGAAACAAGGGAAAGGGAGAAAGCAAGCTGAGTGTGAGCATTTCCTCTCACTACTTCCTGATCTAAAAAAAAAAAAAAAAACTGTCTCCTGCTCCAACTCTTGGCTGCCCAGAAGGTCCTAGCTGCCATACTTGGATTGTATCCTCTTAAGCCAGGAGTGAAACATCAATCCTCATTCCCCAACTTGCACCTGCTTGGTATTTGTCACAGCAAGGAGAAAACACTAGTGCAAGAGGGGACAGTTTAAAACAGCGCCTGCTCCAAGGCCACTCCACGGCTCTGCTCCCAGGCTCTTTCTCTGCTGTCACACCTACCTAGGTAACTAATCCCCTGTCTTGTCCTTGGTCCCACTCTCTCCACTTGGTGCCTGCTCCTTTCTTCCCCCTGAGACCAAAAATGTTGCCAAGAGTTCCTAAGGCCTGTACGGCTTCATTTCCCAACTTGCCAGGGATCCCCTGTGATCATTAATCCTGATGCTCAACTTCACAGGATTTGGAATCTCCGCTGAAACAAACTGCCAGGCATATCTGTGCGGGATTTTCTAAACTGGGTTAAGGGATGTGGGAAGTCTCTTAAGTATAAGCAGCACCATTCCATGAGCCAGAATCCCAGACTCAACAAAAACCAGAAAGTGAGCTGAGCCTAGCATCCATCTCCTCCTTCTTCCCGGCTGTGGATGCCATGTGGCCTCAGTTCCTGCCACCACCCTTGCCATCACGGACTATATCCTAAAAATATGAGACAAAAATCAACCATTCCTTCCTAAGTTCATTTTATTCAAGTATTTTTGTTCCACCAACTAGAAAAGCAATCAGATGCTCTCCAGCCCAACTTGATGGGAATTTAACTGTGTCTCCCCTACTCAGTTTAGCTATTCAGGTTCATGGTGGCCTGCGTGTTGTCAAGTCCAGCGGTTACCTCTTCATGGATTTCATTCAGCCCTTGTAGCACGTGACACACTCAACTGCTGTCTCTCGGAAGAGGGCAGCTAGTCTTCCACCTGATGGCGACTCCCTCACCGATGCTTTCAGGGTATTTAGGACGGCTCTGTGAAGACCTGAGGGTCTGCCTGGGCGTTCATTCTTCTTCTTGACACACACTCTCTGACAAGTTTATCCTACCCCTGGGCTTTAAAGCTCATCTAAGATCGAATGTTAAATGTCTGTTGCTTTCCAGGCCTGACCCAATTCCTGGGCTGGGTTGTCTTATAACTTTGACATCTCTCAGGTGCTATCCCGCACTTCAGATTCACTGTGACTAAAACTTGATTTTCATTCATTCTCACCACATGCCACCCTCCACTACCAGACTGGCCCGTGCATGCCACCCGCTTCTACCAGCCCTACATGTGAAGGTGGCATATCTTCACGGAGTTTCTCCTTCCAACCCATCACAGTGGCATGGATCCAGTCATAGCCCCTAACCAAGCTAAGGCCCTTCACAGTCAGGTGAAGGTCAAGAAGTCCCAGGTTTCCCCTTCCTTTTGTGTTCCCACCACAAAGGGAACTGAGTACTTTGGGGGGGGGGAGCTCTAAGCACTTTAGAGGGTTCCTACCCCCTTAACTCCAATCCTACCATCTCCCTGCTCCTTCCTGTCTAGGAAGGGGCCAAATTCCACAGTATTTTCTCAACAGGTACAAGGCTTTTGGGGGTGGCAGTCCAGAAGAATAAACTGTGTTTTGTGTATTTAAAGCCGGAGAAGTATCTTCAAGTAAACACAAACCCAGCATGTTCAGGCTTGGTGGCTTCCCCGGGAGGTAGAAATTCATTTTGTGGTTCCTAAAAGGAACCTGGCAGCTGTGCAGTGTGCTCCCGTGAGGCTGGTCTCAGCAGGGCCCACTGTGCAGTCCCATAGAGCCCTTCTGAGCCTCTGTGCAGTCACAGGCCTTGACTATCGTGGTCCCTAGCACCCAGAATCGCTAAGCCATGGCTGCTTCTGCTGGAGAACCCGCTTTCCCACGGAAGCCTTCCTTTACATGTCTTCTTCCCTTTGCTGGAAAGGCTCTGTTGGGAGTTCTTCAGGCACCACAATTTTATTTTTAAAAATTTCTTAAACATGATTCCTATGTTCAGGAGTTCTGTGACTTTAGCTTCTACTTAGTTTATGTTTGGTGCTTTCGGAAGCTTTACTATGCCAACAAATAGCAAGCACATTAGATAATTAAAGTGCTTTAGAGGCAAGAACATCGGAACGTTAATTTGGGGCAAATTCCTGATACTAATTGAAAGCATGTCGCAGCTCATCTTCAGATGCATCCGGGGCTTCTACTCAGAAATTCCACATTAGCAATGTTGTGAAGATTTGAAAGTAGGGAGGGGACACTGCTTCTAAATACTGCTATAGAATCCTTCACTTATCCGATAGTTACTCTCTTTGATACCCTTCTGTATGGAGAATATAACCACACCCTCTGGATTGTGAAGCAACCAGCACAGGGGCCACATTCCCCATCCTCAAAGACCAGCACATTGCCTTTTCCACAGTTCTTCAAAAATCTTTTCTTGGTGCCGAGGACTAATTGGGCAGTAAAGTGCTTTTGTAGAATGCACAAGGCCCTTGCTTGATTCCCAGATTCATCTTAGGTGTATTTGCACATTTGAATAGGAACTGCTGTTAGGAGTCCTAGCCCATATTCACTGGGGAGAGGCAAACAAGGAAAGCAGTGGTAGAGCAGGGGAGGTGGGCTTAAGGTGGCTGCAGGAAGGAGCATCCCCAAAAAAGGAGGGGTGGGAGTAAGCTGCAAAGCAGTCAGGGCATACACCATCACATGGCTTAGACACATCAGTCCTCAGAGTATCATTCCAAACCCAAAAGCCCAGTTTTCAGCTCCGACTGAAGCCCCTTCCTGTCCTAACAAGAACAGTGTCACGACAATGCATCCAGCACCTGGCAATCGTCTAGCCCTGGAAGAGCTGATCCAGTTCCCATGAAGCATCATGAAGCAGACCGGCAACATGGCAACAGGGAATCAGCCTCAGTGGCTCAAAACCAAATGTGTTGAAGAGGAGGGCACATCCCTGCAGGAGGTAAACCTGGGTGGGGTAGGCTGGCTGCCTATGCTTGAGTCCCTTCCAATCCACACATCTTTGCTTCCACTTCACAGGTACTACAGGCACTAGGCAAGCACTCCGCCAACTGAACTACATTCCTGGCCTAGAAAATAATGTTTTATGCTTTGCTTAAACATATAGCTAAGCAGGAATCTGTGATAGTCCCTTTGTATGAAAAGGGTGCAGAGGTCAGGACCATGCAGCCACCGTACTTCATGAAGATTTAACGCATTTTCAGGGTGGCTGGACTCTGCTGCACTCACTATTTTGGACTTCATGTTCCTAGTCAGCATAAAATATAGGCTGAAAGACCTTTGTGAAGGTCAAAGTACCAGGTAAGTAACCAAGAAAGCAACCAAGGACAGCCTCGATATCCCCCACACTCTGGATCCAATGTCACATTCATTTCAGAGAGGCTGGGGGTGGGGGAGCAGTACCACCATGGTGCTTGACTAGGGTTTGGTTTTCCTGGTCATCTTGCAGGAAGGATCTAGGTTTTAGAATGCAGCTACCAGAAATCTGGGAAGGGAATACAAGGCAGTTTCTTGAGACGTTTAAACTGGAACTTCACACGCAGCTCACTCGATTTAAGGAAACGGAAGAAATACGGTGAGTGGGTCAAATACGCTGCTCATTAAGTACAAATTCAAGTATCCAAAGCCTTCAAGTTGCCATCTCCTCTCTCAAAACAAGTTCCCAACCTTAGGATTTAAGTTGCAAAGAGGTTTAGAGAAACACCTGTGATTTTGTTTCGTGTGCTATAGACAGATGTGTGCTGACCTTTAAACTAGCGTAGAAACTGTAAGACATCCTGGTCTATAGATCTTTACTGTACTATTTATACATTTACCTATACTCTAGAACAAACTAGGTATTGGGAAAAAAAAATCAAACCAGACATGTTAGCTCACGCCTGTAATACCAACACTAGAAGCTGGGCAGGAGGAGGATCTCTGTTGAGTTTGTGGCCAGCCTGGCCTATAAAGTCAATTCCAGATCAGCCTGTTCTACAGAGTGAGACCCTGTCTCGCTTCCACAAAAAAATTGCAGCCCCTAGTTATTCATCATTAAAACTCCTTATTTAGAATTTTATTCTAATGTCATATTCTCAAGTTGTGACTTTCTAAGCAAGCAGTTCAAATTCAGGCTCAAGGGCCTTCATAATTATTAAATGGCTCAACAAAAATCTTAGGCTCCAGAATCTTTCCCTTCCCAATCTCTAACAGACTGTCTGCAACATGGTGTGGGTGATTATCAGAAATAAAACAGAGGCTCAAACAGTGCCTCAAGCATAGAACTCTGGGCCTCGGCCTGCACGGATTCATGGGGGATAAAATAATCAGGGTTGGCACATCAGCCAGGACAGGAAGTCACCTGCACCAAGTCCTTATGCTCTGGCTGAGTGACAGCTGCATGCTTCTGACAGTGCAGTCTACAGAAAGGAGACCAACGCTATGAACAGTGAAGTAACCCAGGGAAAGCTAGCTAGTCCTGAACGTACCAACCAGTGAGTAAGACATTTTGTACAGTATAAAACAGAGCAAGCTGTCCAAAGATGATGGAAGATAAAAGCAAAACAAAAAGTTACAAATTATTATAACTTATTCAGCTGGAGTTTAGCTGGAACTTTATTTAAACGGAAGTGTACAAACATTAGAAAATATTCACATGGCTAAATTTTCCAGAGGATACCCAGGGTCATTGCAAAGAGTCATTTAAGGGCCCGGGAGATGGCTCAGCATGTAAAGGGACTTGCTACCCAACATGATGGCCTGAGTTTAACCCCTGGTACCCATATGATGGAGAGAGAGAACCGACACATGCGAGTTGTCCTCTGACTTGTACACATGTGCCATGATATGCACATGCCCATGCATTCACAAACATAACAAATAAAATGTGAAAAATAAAAAGGGTCAATTCATAAAATAACATTAACTCATTCCTTCACTATTGAGAAAGGGATAGCAAACCCTTGCACGAACACGCCAGCTAAGGGGCATCTTGTTACTGCTTGCAGAATGCAATATTGGTTGAAGGAAATCAACAAGCTTGGCTGCTTTTACAGGAAGCATCATGCCCAGTTTGGGGTACAAAACCCTACATTCTAGGAGGCTAAAATAACTTGCTACATGGCCAATTTCTAAATGAAAGCAAAGGAAAACAGGTCAGATTATTACCCTTAGCCAGTGAAAAGCCCTATCTTTCCTATGTTTTGGCTCAAAATATATGCATTGTGGAAATAGGACAGATAATATTTTCCAAGTAAAAGAACTTTCTTCTACAAACAACTACTCCTGGAGGCATGCCAGCAGACAGCAGGTAAGCCTGGCATGGTGAATGTGCTGTCAGGAGAGCTTGGTTGCCAGGAGTCTCCATGAAGTGAGTTCATAAGGGTCCCAGGCAGACAGAAAAAAGTCCTGGGGCTGGTGCTGGTGGGCGGGGGAGGCTAAGAGCATTGACAAAGGGAACCAAAGCCTGCAGGGCACCTCCTGGGATGACTCCCAGAACTCCTGCCTCTGTTGTCCTTCGTCCCTCTGCTGCCCTAGAAGATGGAAAGTATTTTCATTGGAGAAAGGGTATGCTGGCTGCTTGAGGTTTTGCATTCTTCCAGATGTGTTCCCAGATTCGAACCAGCAGTTCCTACTCTTTTTCCCGCTGACAGAACATGGCCGCTTTCTCTGGCCACAGGAGCAGACGCACCATAGTTCCACTCCCACTTGTATTTCTGCCTTTCATAGGGAAAAACCATTTGTGAGTGATGAAGCAGCAAGGCTAACTTATAGAGAAGCTTCTTGAGAGTGGAGGGGACCCAAATATGCTCCCTGAGGTTACACCATGGACTAAAGGAGAGATACTTCTGCCACCGGGGCCTCTGCTGGCTGTTCCTCTAAGACCTGGTCTCACCCTCAGGTCACTCACTCCTAAAGCAAGTGCTTGTGAAAACTGATCTTCAACCTACTCTTCTCTCCCACGAGAATGGTTTCCTACTGGGGCATCTAAGAAACCAAATATGCTATGACAATGGGGGAGTGGCTCAGGTGGTAAAGTGTTTGCCCTGCAGGTATAAGGACCTGAGTTCATTCAGTCCCAGTCCAGGTGGATTGGTGTGCTCCCATTAGTTCAGGCACACTGTCTCAGTAGGTGGACCAGCCCCTCACGGTCCTAACTTCCTAACTCATCTTCTCCCACCTTCTGCTCTTCACCTGCACCTTGGGTGCTCAATCCATTGCTCTGATGTGAATGTGGGTCTCTGTCTCTATCTCCATCCATCAAACCAGACTCTCTGAATGTGGCGGCGAAAGTTGGCAGATGGAGAACCCACAAACAATGACACCAGGACCTATCTCTTCTGCATGTATTAACTTTTTGAGAACCGAGTCTTTTTGAATGCACTCCTTCCTAGGCCAGGAGGGATGGGGGTGGGCCTTGGACTTCCAACAGGGCAGGGCACCATGCCTTCTTTCAAG
>PVIU01009695.1:0-15890 GCA_004026605.1 Ondatra zibethicus
AAAAAAAAAAACAAAATATAAAAATCATGTTTCAGTCATGGCACCAATCTATTACAAGCTGGTGAGCAGGAGAAACTAACATGATAATATTGGCATAGCTAAATCTTTTAGAAATATCTTACCAGATGTATACCCTATCCCCCAAAATCATCTCAGTCCAACCATAACAGATCACACATTGGCTCCTCAGGTGAAATTTCTTACAAACAACCCAGGACTCTTATACCATCCAGTATATCTATGGATGGGAGAGGCCACCATGGACACGGAGTATCTGTCCATCTTTTATATCTCTAAGTGGAAGACAATCAAAAAAGATCTGTAAAATATATTCATACAATAGCACTTCCATATTTTTATAGATATTAACAATAAAAAACATGTACTTAAGTGTCTTCTCTATTGTTTGGCTTTCTATACAATACTATATACATTCTGAAGACAACATTTTCACTGCTACAAGGGTAGTCACAGGCTCCAGGCAGTATTTACTTCTGTTTGCATGTCACCTGTAAACTGATACTTTGCCTCTGTGATTTTTACATGTCACCTGTAAACTGATACTTTGCCTCTGTGATTTTTCTACCAATTCTAAAGAGTCCCATAAGGTCACAGAATTGGCCACGTCTCCACAGATGCTATAAAGTTAATGAAGTTCCTATATGTTATTTTGGTTCTTTGCTAAATTTTCCTTAACTTTTGTACACAGCATCCACAAACATTAACCCATTGATTCAGCTCCTTAGTGAATGTCTTGTCGCCTGTGGGTGTCCACTCCAATTCCTTGATGACTCCTTCTCCTTTCTCTCCCTGCCCCCACCGCTGGATGCTTGGCTCCTGGCCACTGCATGTTCCTGGAAGAATATCAGAAAGACCCACTTCTTCTAACAGGGATCCTGGGGATCAGAAAAGGGAACGGGGAGGTGTAGAGAGGTGCTACTGAGCATAGTTCTTGCCCACTGCTGCCACATGCCAGCCTTTCCTGGCTCTTGCTCATTCCCTCAACATTTCTCTCTTAATAAAATAATTGCAACCCAACAAAAAACAGAATGTGGTATCTGAAATGCTGAGAAATCCCTGTCAATACTCTTCCAAACCTCTCTATTTTCTCATCAACCAAAGGCAAAATAGAAACCTGTGATTTCTTTCTTCACTCTGTGCCTGATTCCTTTTCTTTGGGTTATCTGCTTGCCTCTGTGCATAAGTGTGTTAGACAGGGAATTAATCATTATCTGAGTCGATCAAGTCCAGGAACTGCAGAGCCTGGCTGTATGACTCTCTGAATTAGAGCAATCATCCATAAAGTTAAGGTTGCACCTTGGAACAAGTGCAAATCTTTTGAGAACCAGTCCATCCCCTCAAGCAATTGGTTCTTCTTAGATCAACTGAGCAATGATCCAGCCTTCCCAGTTAAACAGTTTAAATTTGTTTCCTATTTAAAAATAAAACATGTCAGGGCCACAAATAAAATGCCATCACACCGTTCTAATTGATTCTACCAACATGGCCACATCCATTAAACCTCTTCTCTGTGTTCCTGGCCATTACATTAGTGAACTTTAAAATCATCCTTAAAGTTATTATACCCAACATATATACAAACAGGTGCACAGCACACCTATGTGTGTGCTCATTTAAAATACTTAAAAATTTTAAATACTTAAAATACTTCAGCATTTTTAAGACTTCTATTGAAATTTAACCTAGTGGGGCTGTCAGAGCCAGGGATTTTGCCCAGAAACTCCAATTATACACTATTTGCTAAAAGGAATTTGCACTAATTTAACAATTTCATTTATGTGATCATTCACTATAAGCCAGTGTATTACCATGCAAAAATATAAAAATATGTAGATAATACACATAGCCAGGCATAGGGAGACTTTTTTCATTTTTTCTTTTCATTGAAAATAGATATCTTCTCATACAATATGTCCTGATATATAGCCTTGTAGTCTCCCCTCTCTTGACTCATCCCAATTCCTCCCCACCTCTCCTCATCTCCGGATCTACTGTCTCTCACTAGAAAAGAATAGGATTCTAAGAGATAACAGCCTAACATGACAAAATAAAATATAATAAGACAAAACAAAAACCATCAGATCAAAGTTGGGCAAAAGAAAGAGTCCAAAGAGCAAGCACAAGAATCGGAAACCCACTTGTCTTCACTCTCAGGAGTTCTATAAAAATACTAAGCTAAAAGCTATAATATATATTTATATATATAGTACACACACACACACACACACACACACACACACACACAGAGAGAGAGAGAGAGAGAGGACCTGGTGCAGACTTTTGCTAGTTGCTTCAGTCTTTGTGAGTTCATATGCACCTTATTAGCTGATTCAGAGGGATTGTCTTCCTGTTGTCCTCCATCCCCTCTGGCTCTTACATTCTTCTCCCTCCTCTTCCATGTGGTTCCCTGAGCTCTATAGGGAGGGATTGGAAGAGAACATCTCATTTAGACTTTCTCTCCGTGTGGGTCTCTGCATCTGTTCCCATCAGCTGCCAGAAGAAGCCTCTCTGATGATGACTAGCTAAGGCATTAATTTCACATGGAGATATTTAAAACACAAAGATTTTTCTGTTCTTATTTATATATCATTTGCCAGTCTTTAACTTGGACTGTTTATCTGATTTTCTTTTTTTAATAATTAATTTTATGCATTTATTTATTTTTACATACCAATCCCAGTTCTCCCTCCCTCCTCTCCTCCCATTTCCCCCACCTTTCCCCTACCTCATCCCCCATCTGCTCCTCAGAGAGGGTAAAGCCTCCCTAGGAAGTCAACTAAGTCTGTCCAATCACCTTGTTGAGGTAGGACATGCCTACAGCTTACAGAACACCAAATAAACTGTACCCAAAAAAGTCCCCTTGCCACATAATAATTAAAACACTAGACATACAGAATAATAAAAGAATATTAAGAGCTGCAAAGGAAAAAGGCCAAGTAACATACAAAGGCAGACCTATCAGAATTACACCCGACTTCTCAATGGAAACAATGAAAGCCAGTATGCAGACAATAAGATGGTGTGGGAGGTCCTTCTGTCTGTGTATTGCTTTTTGGTTAATGAACAAAGAAACTGTCTTTGCCTGTAACAGAGCAAAAGAACAGAGCTAGGCGAGGAAAACTAAGGTGAATGCTGGAGAAAGGAGGCAGGGTCAGAGAGACACTCCATGGAGCCACCACCGGAGTGTGGTGAAGACATGCTGAAACTTTGCTGGTAGGCCACGACCTCATGGTGATGCACAGATTAGTGGAGATGGGTTAAATTAAGATATAAGAGTTAACCAATAAAAAGTTAGAGTTAATGGGCCAAGAAGTGTTTTAATAATTACAGTTTCTGTGTGATTATTTCAGGTCTAAGCTAGCCGGGCAGCTGGAATGAACAAGCGGGCCCTCCTTCTACACTAAAAGACCATGAATGCCAACCCAGACGACTATACCCAGAAAAATATTCAATCACTATAGACAGAGAAAACAAGATATTGCATGACAAAACCAGATTTAAACAACACCTATCCACAAACCCAGCCCTACACAAAGTACTAGAAGGAAAACTTCAACCCAAGGAAGTCATCGACATTCACAAAAAATCAGGCAAGAGATGATTTCACAGTAGCAAATCCCTAAGAGGAGAAATGCACACACAATGCCACCAAAACAACAAAAACAAAAATAACAAGAACTAGCAATTACTGGTCATAAATATTCCTTAATATAAATTGATTCAATTTACCTATAAAAAGACACAGGCTAACAGATTGGATACAAAAACAAAATTCTTTCTTCTACTGTATACAAGAAACACACCTCAACCTCAAAGACAAACATTACCTCAGAGTAAAGAATTGGGAAAAAATTTCTAATCAAATGGTCCTAAGAAACAAACTGGTGTAACTATCCTAATATTTAATAAGAGACTTCAAACTAAAATCAATAAAAAGAGACAAAAAAGGACATTTTCTATTCATCACAGGAAAAAATCATCAAGAGGAAATTTCAGTTATGAACATCTATGTCCCAAATACAAAGGCACCCACATTTGTAAAAGAAACATTACTAAAGCTTAAATCACATATTAAGTCCCACACACTAATAACGGGAGACTTCAACACCCCACTCTCACCACTGGTCAGGTCTTCTAGACAGAAACTTAACAAATAAAGGAGCTAACAGATGTTATGACTCAAATGGACTTAACAGACATCTATAGAACATTCCATCCAAACACAAAAGAATATGCCTTCTTCTCAGCACCCTGTGGATCCTCTTCAAAAATTGACCACATAATCAGTAACAAAGCAAACCTCAACAGATACAAATTGGAATAACCCCATGTATCTTATCGGATCATATAGCTTAAAGTTAGAATTCAACAGCAACACTGATTTCAGAAAGCCCACAAACACATGGAAATTGAACAATGCTCAACTGAATCACCACTGGATCAAGTAAGAAATAAAGAAAGAAATTAAAGACTTCCTAAAATTCAATGAAAATGACCTCACAACATACCCAAACTTAACAGACACAATGAAAGCAGTGCTAAGAGGAAAGTTCATAGCACTAAATGTCTACGTACAAAAGCTGGGAAAATTCCACACTAACAAATTAACAGAACACCTGAAAGATCTAGAACAAAAATAAGCAAAATCACCCAGAAGGAGTAGACAGCAGGAAATAATCAAATTGAGGGTTGAAATCAGTAAAATAGAAACAAAGAAAACAATACAAAGACTCAATGAAACAAAGAGCTGGTTCTTTGAGAAAATCAGTAAGATTGACAAACCTTTGTTCAAACTAACCAAAAAGCAGAGAAAGAATATCCAAATTAACAAAATCAGAAATGAAAAAGGGGACATACCAACAGACACTGAGGAAATTCAGAAAATCATCAGGTCATACTTCAAAAACCTGTACTCCACAAATTTGGAAAAGTTTGTCCATTAAAAAATGGACAATTTTCTGGATAAGTATCACATACCAAAATTAAATCAAGACCAGAAAAACAAATTAAGTAAATCTATAACCCATTAAAAAACAGAGTCATCAAAAGTCCACCAACTGAAAAAAGCCCAAGGCCAGATGATTTCAGTGCATAATTCTACCAGAATTTCAAAGAAGGGCTAATGCTGATACTCCATTGTTCCACACAATAGAAGCAGAAGGAACACTGTCATACTCTTTTTATAAGGTTAAAGTTACCCTGATACCCAAACCACACAAAGACACAACTAAGGAAGAGAATTAAAGACCAATCTCCCTCATCAACACTGATGCAAAAATACTCAATAAAATAATGGCAAACTGAATCCAAGAACAGATCAGAAACAACATCCACCATGAAGTAGGCTTCATCCCAGAGATGCAGGGATGACTCAACATATGAAAATCCATCAATATAATTCACCACACAAACAAACTGAAAGAAAAAAAAGCATATGATCATCTCATTAGATGCTGAAAAAGCCTTTGACAAAATCCAAAACACCTTCATGACACAGGCCTTGAAGAGACCAAGGATACAATGAACATTCCTAAACATAATAAAGACAGTATACAACAAGCCATTGGCCAATATCAAACTAAATGGAGAGAAACTCAAAGCAATTCGACTAAAATCAGGAACAAAACAAAGCTGTTCACTCTCTCCATATTTTTTTCAATAGAGTACTTAAAGTCCTAGCTAGAACAATAAGAAAACAAAAGGAGATCAAGGGGATACAAATTGGAAAGGAAAAGTTAAACTTTCACTATTTGCTGATGATATGATAGTATAAACAAGTGACCCCAAAAATTCTACTAGGGAAATCCTACAGCTGATAAACACCCTCAGTAATGTGGCAGGATACAAGATTAACAAAAAAAAAATCAGTAGCCCTCCTATATACCGATGATAAATGGGCTGAGAAAGAAATCAGAAAAACATCACCCTTTTCAATAGCCACAAATAATACAAAATAACTTGGGGTAACTCTAACTAAACAAGTGAAAGACCTTTGTAACAAGAATTTTAAATATTTGAAGAACAAAATTGAGGAGGATATCAAAAACTGGAAAGATCTCCCATGCTCATGGATAGGTAGGATTAACATAGTTAAAATGGCAATCTTACCAAAAGCAATCTACAGATTCAATGCAATACCCATCAAAATCCCAGCACAATTCTTCACAGACCTCAAAAGAGCAATACTAAATTTCGTATGGAGAAACAAAAAAAAAAAACTCAGTATAGTCAAAACAGTCCTGT
The DNA here is from genome assembly GCA_004026605.1 of Ondatra zibethicus. Taxonomy (NCBI): domain Eukaryota; kingdom Metazoa; phylum Chordata; class Mammalia; order Rodentia; family Cricetidae; genus Ondatra; species Ondatra zibethicus. The sequence goes on from PVIU01009695.1 coordinate 6,265, forward strand.
ACAATAAAGGAACATCTGGAGGCTTTACTACCCTTGACTTCAAACTCTGTTATAGAGCTACAATAATGAAAACAGTTTGGTACTGGCATAAAAAACAGACAGATGAACTAGTAGAATTGAATCAAATATCCTGATATTAACCCACAAATCTATGAACACCTGATTTTTGACAAAGAAGCTAAAAATATAAAACAGAAAAAAAGAAAGCATCTTCAACAAATGGTGCTAGTATAACTGAATGTTGACATGTAGAAGAATGCAAGTAGATATAGATAGACAGACAGACAGATAGATGATAGATAGATAGATAGATAGATAGATAGATAGATAGATAGATAGATAGATAGATAGATAGATAAAGATATAGATCCATGCACAAAACTCAAGTCAAAATGGGTCAAAGACCTCAACATAAAGCTAACCCCAATGAACCTCATAGAAGAGAAAGTGGAAAGTACCCTCAAATGCATTGGCACAAGAGACCACTTCCTAAATATAACCCCAGTATCACAGACACTGAGAGCAATGATTAATAAATGGGTCCTCCTGAAACTGAGAAGCTTCTGTAAGGCAAAGGACATGGTCAACAAAACAAAATGGCAGCCTACAGAATGGGAAAAGATCTTTACCCAACCCCACATCAAACAGGGGACTTATCTCCAAAATACATAAAGGACTCAAGAAACTAAACATCAAACTACCAAATAATCCAATTTAAAAAATGGGGTTCAGAACTAAACAGAGAATTCTCAACAGAAGAATCTCAAATGGCCAAAAGACAGTTAAGGAAATGTTCAACATCCTTAATCATCAGGGAAATGTAAATCAAAACAACTCTGAGATTCCATCTTATACCTGTCAGAATGGCTAAGATCAAAAACACTGATAACAGCTTATGCTGGAGAGGATGTAAAGGGGAACACTCCTGCATTGCTGGTGGGAGTGCAAGCTCATATAGCCACTGTAGAAATCAGTATGGTGATGTCTCAGAAAAATAGGAATCAATCTACCTCAGGACCCAGCAATTCCACTTTTTGGCATATACCCAAAAGAAGCACACTCACACCACAAGGACATTTGCTCAACTATGTTCATAGCAACATTATTCGTAATAGCCAGAATCTGGAAACAACGTAGATACCCCTCAACAGAAGAATGGATAAAGAAAATGCGGTACATTTACACAATGGAGTACTACTCCACGGTTTAAAAAAAAATGACATACTTAGATTTGCAGGCAAATGGTCGGAACTATGAAAAAATTATCCTGAGTGACTGACTCCTCCAAACACTGATGTTCTCCCACCATTTTCCTGTGTTGCTGGAGCCTTGATCGCCCATCCCCTTTCCCTCATCCTTTGCACCACTCCTCCTGACTTTACCCTGCGTATCCCTACTGCCATCCTGTGTGCTTATCCTTTGCTCATTGCAGAAACTGCTGGGAAGCTTCCACATCCAACTGCACATTGAAATTTTTCAGAAAAAAAAAAATTGGTTTTCTTTGTCATTATTCCCTAAGCCGTGTGGCATGCCATCAGCAACCTACAAAAATGAAACCAGTCTAAACAGACATTTTCATCCCTTAATCTCACATATCAGACAATAGCTTTCAGATATTGAAACAATGAACCCCAAGAATCTGGAGTCCCTTTCCCTTGAAACCTAATGCTGGGAGAAGAAGGCTGAAGTCTGACGCCATCAGAGGGAGAACTTGGCCCCTAAAAACAAGATTTCACACAGTTCTCAAAGCTTGTCTGACCATTTGCAGGATGGAACTGGAAGCCTACACAATAATCAGTCACTATCAGCTAAAGCCAAACCTTGACCTGGGTTGCTTAGATGTGCACATCTCCAGCCCTCTGTTTAAACTTTAACCTCGCTTTAGGATCCCAAGGATGCACTGGAGGAGCTACTGGATCTCTTTGTCCCTCTCCCCAATGTAGCTACATTGAGTAAATTTCATTTTTCTACTATTTACTATTAATTTGACTGTTTTAATTAGCTTCTGGAGGAGGAGTGGCCAAACCTGGCTCCTTGGGGAACAGACTGTGAGCCCAAGTTCATATCATAGTAAATATTTACGTAGAATTATTTTATATTATATTATCATAATATAATACAAGTACTATATCGTGAGGTACTATAAGTAACCTAAATATGTTTTAAACTCTACAGGAGTATATGCATAGCTACATAGAAATACTATAATTTTTTACATATTAAACAGCATAAATTTTGATATATGTGGAGGTGCCTGAAGCCAATATCCTCTTGATGCTGGGGGACAACTATAATTAATATGATAAAGACTATATTGTAAAGAAGCTAACACCGTGGGAATACTGACAATTGTTTGTTCAAATGGGAATTCTGGGGTGCCTTTGAGAGTGATAGGGCCTTTCTTGACTCTTGGGTTGACTAGAGTCCTGGGAACTTGCCAGTGACTTCCATGTTCTTGGCTTGCAAATTTGAAGAATGAAATTCCAAGACCAGCGAGGGTGAATTTTACAAAGAGGTGTTTTATTACAGAAAGGAAAAAGGCAGAGTCCCTGTACAGCAGGAGGGGTGCCCTGGACGGGGATACCATGAGCCTCACTGTCTTGGGCATAACAAGACTTTTCTGGATTGAGGAATGAGGGTGAGCTGGTCAGTGCAGTTTCCATTAGGATGTCCAGTCATATACTCCGTACGGTTTCCCGGGAAGGAGTACTCCTTTGCAGGGCGAGCGACAGGAAAATCTAGATCTCCATCCCCCCCACACACACACCTTTCTGTCATCCCTGGCTTCTGTCCCTGACAGAATCAAACACCCTGGGTCTCCAGCAAGCGCAAGGCTGCCCACAGGCTCAAAGACATTTCTAGCTTTTAACCAAGAAATTATTCACATTTCAGGGTCCTTTTACCTTAAAACTACCTGGTCAACTTCCAACTCCAGGTCTCAAGACTATGGAGACCATAGCCAAAGAACTTGAGCTCTCAAAATAAACCTAGTGTGACCGGCTCCCCTTAGGCATGAATAATCACCAACTTCGGCCGGAGCAGAAAGCCTCTCCTGGAGTCCAGCTGGCTTTTGCTTGCAGCCCTTGGTAGCTTTGCTCCACACATGACATCTGGGTCCAAATGAACAGGCATGTCTTACCACTCTTCTCCCTCTTCTGCCTCGTTGTGGGTGAGTCCCAGACCTGAGGAATGAGCTCCAGGGGCAGGATCAAGGGAGATGCAGTGAATCTCCATGTGTGCAGTCATGTCTGTATGGGCAGAGCTTTGACCATGTTTAGGGGGAAAGGAAGGGAGATGGCCTTCAGAATGTTCTCTCTGCCTTTTCTTCCATCTTCTTTGTCTTTTCCAGCACTCTGTCATATCTCTCTGGGTGTGTAGGCCTTTATTTTGTTACACTTTCTGCCACTGCCAAACCCCATAATCCAGACGCCTAGGAAAATTTCCTTAAAGCATCCATTCTGCTCATAAATCTGTTGCCGAGGGAGCTGGCCAATCAAAAATATTGTGAGTGTCTTAGTCCTAGACATTGGCTTCTGATAGCTATTCCAGGGGCCTTATTACAAGCTGTTTAGGAGAAGAAATTCTGTACACCCTGGAATGAGACATATTTTCCCAAACTTGTCCAGTCACTGTCCTGAATTCTTTAATTTGACAAGTGGAGACAAAACCTTCTTACAAGGATCCATAAGATCAGAGTACAGTGGATTAGTTAAATCAGATATAATTTGAAACAACATGGTCCTAATAAGATAGTCAGTAAAAGTTATACCCTTTCTATTTTTAGCACCATGGAGAAATTTTTAAACAGTTTTTAGCATGTATGCATGTATGAGTACGTGCATGCGTGTGTATGTATGTTGTACATGCCATAGTATGCTTGTGATCAGAGGACAGCTTTTGGAAGTAATTTCTCTCCTTCTACAATGTGGGTCCTAAAGTTCAAATGCAGGTCCATCGGGCTTGACAGCAAATTTACCAGCTAAGCCAGCTGACCAGCCTCTGCAAATAATTTTTGACTGAACCCATATTTTAAATATTCACTCTTCCAGAACCTCCCAAAGGCATTCCTCACTGACCATTTTTAAGCTAGAGGAATAAAGTGTGTAAAGGTGGAATCTTCACACAAATTAAGGGCTGGAGAGATAGCTCATGCTGCCCAGGAACGAGGACCTGAGTTCCATCCCCAGAACTACTCTAAAACAAAGCTAGATCTTGTGTTGTGTCCTTATAATCCCGGTGCTATGGAGGCAGAGACAGACAGAGCCCTGAAGCTCACTGGCCAGCCAGTTGAACTAAGTAGATGAGCCCTGAACCAGTGAGAGAAAGTTATCCAAAATCTAAAGACTGAGAGTCCTTTCCCAGGCTCAATGGCCTTTTATCTCCATCACTAAAGGCAAAAGAGTCGACAAAAGGTTCAACTGTGGCTTCCTAAACACTCGACCATCAGTTCTTCACCTGCCCAGTCACCCTTGGAAGGCTGCCCCACCCAACTCTCCCATCTCCCTCCCCATCCCAAGTCCCTGCCCTCATGACAAACTCTGTGTTCTCTCCAGAAGCAACATCACTGACGTGTGTAACATGCCACCTCCGCACACCGTCAGACCACTGCAGAAGAGGCTTTGGCATCTGCCATGCTCAGAAGTACGAAACATGCATGAGCCTAAGGATCTACTCCAGTAAGTTGCAGGGCTTGGGCATCTCTGACCCAGGTCACAGTACAAAGTGCCCTGAGCACATGGAGCCTGCAGAGAGAAGATGCAGGGCAGGATGAAAACAGCCACACAGAGTTTTACTTTGCAGATACCAAAGCCCTGCTTTTCTCGCTTTCTAGCAGGAGAAGGAATGAAACAGGTGCATAGAATTGAGTTATCAGGGACCGCAGGCAAACAAGTCAACTTTACGGTTTTCCAGCAGTTTCTGCATTGGAGCTCTTGGGAAGGGAACACTGGGAAGCCATCCATAAGCCTGTCTGGTTAAGGCCAGGTATGGTCTGCCTTGGATACTGAGGTCACTGCCTAACATCTTTGGTTCCTTCCTGTTGCAGATAGCACTCTCCAGATATCATACATGGTGTGTCAGAGATTCTGCAAGAACTTGACGTACAACTTCAACAATCGGATTTATGTTCATAAATGTTGTAACTATGATTATTGCAACTTCAAAATCTAAGATATCCCCCCAGACCTCATTCTAGAAGGTCCAGGAATCTTTCTTCCTTTACACTCTACTTATCCTGCCTTTCTGCCCCATATGTATGGAGAATACTCCTGCTCCCTCCTTAACTCCACATTATTCTTCTTGGCTCCTTCAGCTTGGATCTCACTTTGGGCAGGGGATGGTGAGGGATGATGTTTTAAACAATAGATTTTTCCTACTACTAGAATTGGCATCTTTATCCACTAAAAGACCTGTCCTAAGAAACTCTGCACAGAAAGATATGAAACGGGACCACCCTATAACTCTTTACTGGCTTAGATAATTGAGGTGGACCAGAAAGCCTCCAATGGAAAACTCCAATTAAAAATACCAATATATTTAGTTGAACATCCTGTGAATCGCCATAATGGTTGAACAGAAATAGAAGAAACTGGAGGTGGGCACTGAAGATTTTGCTCTGTGAATGCAAAGTTATTTCCTTTGGCAGATAGTGCCCATTTCAGACTAAATCATTCTGATTTTCCTGACAAATAAAGTATATTCTCACACATTTACACAGGGCATAGTATACATAGGACTTCCAGCCTCAGTGGCATTCCCAGATCACATAGAGCCATGAGCACACCTCTCAAGACGAGGGTCAGCAGCACATTGTGTCACATTTAGTCTCCTGCTCCACTCTTTCCCCCTTTACCAGCCACCTCTCCTCCTTCACTGCAGCCCGCACTCTCCCAGTAAAAGTGGGCTGTCCTTCGAATCTTTCTTCAGTCCCCCATGGCCCCGAGCAGGAAGCCTTTCAGAGCTCCTCATCTGTGCTGCAGATTGGTCACTCAGGGACATCTTTATCCTCCCACGGCATCTCCCATGAGCCTTAGGTCAACATGTAGAACCCAAGGGACCTAGGGCTCCAGTTCTTTACAACCTGTCTACAGATAACAAACCCACTTCACATAGTTGTGTACAAATGTGTTCTTTCTCAGTGGCCCCACATAGGTAACACATTCATGGTGGCTCCAGACAGCAGCCCAGGATGCAATGGGCACAATCACTCAACTGCTGTTTCTTACAATTGGCATTGTGATGATCTTTGCTAGTCTTCACAAGCGGGAGTCCTAGTCTGGCACCTTCTGTATGTTGTAAGCCCTCCCTCTGGCATCTATCATGAGTATGTCCCCAAAGAACATTTGTTCTAGGCTTCCAGACTAAATGTCAATTGTCGTATACTTAATGCCTATTCGCCGGACTCCTTTTGAGATTGAGAACTATAATTGAATTTTGAGACCCATGGGTCCCAAGCCACTATATCCCCCCCAACAGAGTGCTAAAAACTTTCTTCTAGTCAGTCCAAGCCTGTCTGTGCATCGCAAGCCCTTTCTTCCCTCCACTGAGAAAGTATTGGGTTTATTTTTAAGTAAAAAGGTAGCTATTGGTCTCATCCTTTCCAAAATAAATTATTTTTCTTTGACTTTACATGTGTTCATATCACTTAAGAATATTTGATTTTTCAGTTTGAATTAAAAGTCCTGTGAAGAACCGAATTAAAAAAACTTCCCTAATTTTCAGAATGAAAGAGAATAAATTAGTCCGTCATTACATGACCTTCACTGCCTAAGAAACTGAGTTGTCCTGGAGACTGCAGTTCGGGATGCCATCTCCTAGCCTTAAGCTGACAGACCTTGGGGGAAAGCAAATGGGAGAGAAGAAGCTGACAAAAAAAAAGTTCCTGCAGAAGGGCACAGACAGCATACTGGGTGTGCTCACTCACACAGCTGCTGGGTCACGGCTGTACCTACAGCATGTCTTAAGCTAAGGAACAGGCTGTGCAAGCATTCACCCAAAGATGAAGCGGAGTCCTGGCTGGAGCTAGCCCTGAAGTGGGGCATGAGAGTGACAGGGATGGAATTAAGATAGCTGCTAAGGAGGCCAGAATTTTCAAGTGGTAAACCCCTCCCATCAGCTTTTTGCAGTTCATGAATTGATTTATAGTGGGAGTTTCATGTTTCTTTGCCTTGAGGCAGGGCTTCACTGCCTATCTCAAGCTGATCTCAAAACTCATTTTCCTCAGTTCTCAACCTCCTGTGTACATGAACCACCAAAATAAATGAACAAAATTTAAAAAAACATATGCATGGATGAAATTCTCACACAATAAAAACTGAAGAAAAATAGAATTTTAAAACATTGAAAGAAATTTTCGTTTGAGGGCTTCTCCTAGTTGGCTTCAGCTGTCAGTTTGACACAGCCCACAGTTATGTGAGGGAGTCTCAAACAGTTGGGAGATTGCATTGATCATATTGGCCTGTGTGCAAGTCTGTAGGACATTTTCTTGATTGCTAGTTGATAAAGGAGATTCAAGCCCACTGTGGTCACTGCCATCTGTGGGCAGATGGCCCTGTATTGTTTAAGAAAGTTGCCTGAGAGGGGGATAGAGAGATGGCTCAGTGGGTAAGAGCACTGACTGCTCTTCCAGAGGTCCTGAGTTCAAATTCCAGCACCCACATGGTAACTCACAGTTGTCTGTAAATCCAGTTCCAGGGCATCTGACCCTCACACCAATAAACATAAAATAATGATAATAAGAAAGTTGCCTGAGCACAAGTCAGAGAGAGAAAGCCAGGAAGCAGCGTTCTTTCTGCTTCGATTCCTGTTTGAATTCCTGCCCTAATTTCCCTCAATGACAGATTGTGACTTAGAAGTATAAAATAAAATGAACCCTTCCCCTCCCTGTCAAACTAGAGTATTTGATTTTTATTGGTTTATCCATTTTCCTATTCTTTCTGGGTACGGCTCTTTCCCGTCAGTGTCCCACGTCATAGCAAACTCCAGAAGCGCACTTTTCCTTTGTGTGGAAGTTTCTGACAGTCTTTTTTAACATTCCTCATGAAATTTTTGGGCCATTTCAATTCTAACCTTTTCCTTCTGCTCGTTTCTCTTGTGTGACTGCAGTCTGAAAGCTTTTGTTTCATCTTATGCTTCACAAGCTCTGGGTCCTTCAGCATGTTTCTTATAAACAGGAACATTTTCCCCATATCCACAAGATGCTCATCACAATCACAAGATTATGACTAAAACGATGTATCATCTGCTGGCTAAGTTTCAACAATCTTTTAGTAACATTTCTTTAATGAAATAATTCAACCCACGGTGTAGGAGGGTCCTTCTGTATTTGGGTTGCTTTTATTGGTTAATAAAGAAACTGCCTTGGCTGCCCAACGTGGTTCACGGACTCCACATAAAACCTAAGAGGTCTTAAAAAGAAATTCTAAACACAAATGTAGAGTTTAGCACAGCTAGTGGCATGCCATAGCTCCTTTAAGAGAGAGATTTTCCTGATTCAGCTGTAAAAACAAGCTGCGCGCAGTTTTAAAACGGCTTCCTGGGCCCTGCCGCCAGTGCAAACTCCAGCTATGGAGTATTTGTGGGCCTGGATGTTTGTGTGCCCGCTCAGGATCACGAAGAAAGTAACTGAGACCATGCCGTGGCTCAGCCCTTCCTGCCTGGGCAGATGGCGGGATCAGGCTTAGTCAGGCGGGAGAGCATGGTGGATTTCCGCAGCCATACACAGAGATGTTTTGCGCGCTGCGGCTCAGAGGCACAAGTGGCTCCGCCATGTTGGACTGGGCGGAGCAAGCAGGCAGTACCTGTATTTGACCTGAGATTGTCACAGCTTAGATTCTTAAGAGCTTAGCATTTTAAAAGCACAAAGCAAAACTGTTCCTGGACAGTAAAGAATTACAGATTCACAATAGGACAGATTCAGACATAAAAGACCTCTAAATGGGTCACAGTGTTGGATGGCTGTTCGTAGGCTTGGGAGAGAAAAGAAAAAGTATAGAGAGTCAAAGTTAATGCTTAAAATAAAAGGGTAAAGTCTTTAAAGAGACAGAGTACAGATAGTCATAGATTAAAAAAAGAAGAACAAGAAGAAGAAAAATAAGCCATGTAAAAATGGAAAATTCACAGAATGTCTGGATTATGTATTTTATTGTGTTTTCTTTGAATTTTTTGACTGTAAAGGAGCTAAGTACAGAGAGACGTTTCATTGTCTGGGCTGCTAAGCTAAACCAGCATGGATATTATAAAGTTATAATTACTTCAAAATTTGGGTCTAAGGTTATGATGCTTTGAAAGAGAGGTTCTTCTTTTGTTTTCACAGAGGATGAGACCCTGTGGATTCCTTCTACACCAATGTGGTTTGATAGACCACGACCTCCTGAAAGGTCACTGTGAACACCTTCAGAAAATTACTTCACTCAACTGGTGACTGAGATGAACAGGATACACCATGACAGACCTGATTAACAGCGCCCCCATACAGCAGGAAGAAGTTTGGAGAGAAGTAACTACGCCCATATTCCCAAATATTGTTTCTAAATGTTATTTAAATTTAAAGGGGGAGATGATATAGATATGGATAATTTACACTGGTATAAATTTTGCTTTCTTGATATAAATTTAAGGTCAATTTT
>PVIU01009695.1:15990-42924 GCA_004026605.1 Ondatra zibethicus
AATGTAATGTATAATTAGGAAATATAGGTTGTTAATAGATAATCATTGATATAGTCAAGCTTGTAGTCATGTTAGTTAGATTTTCTAGATATATAGAGGTATATTTCAGTTAGATAGACATTCTTCATATCTTTCAAAGACGACAGAATATGGCATTTAATGTTTTAATAACTTAGGACTTTTCATGACAATGAGACACGTCTACTCCTGGCAGCACCAGCTACTTCAAGAGGAAGATGGGCATTGAAGAGGCTCCTTATGGAGTTGGTTTGCCATTTGGGCAAGAAAGTGCTCTTGCCTGGACTGTTGCATAAACTGGACACAAAGAAGCCGCAGAGAGAGGACTGCTAAACTTGCCTAAAGGTGAGATGATCCTTCAGGGTTCCTGATTCATGAAAGAGTCTATGAGACATTCTGCAGGACACAGAAGAAAGTGACTAAACTGTCTTTAAATTTTCCTGCTTCATGGAAATGTCTGCTGGATACTATGGGCCTATAGGCTAAAGATGGATGCCCCAACAATACAGAGGAACTTTGGGTGACTGTCCAGGCAGCAAGATGTCTCTGTCATTTCTAGACTTTGAAAGTTGCTTATCCTTCTGGAGTCTTTGATGGAGTTAAAAAATGGATAGTTTTAGTTATAGTTTTCCTTTGTCATGATAAAAGATAAAATAGATCTAAATATGGTAACTGTAATTCTTGCTTGATAACTGTTTTGTTATATGTAATTTTACTATGTTAAAATGAAAGCCTTTCTTTTTTGTTTAAATAGAAAAAGGGGAAATGGTGTAGGAGGGTCCTTCTGTATTTGGGTTGCTTTTATTGGTTAATAAAGAAACTGCCTTGGCCTTTTGATAGGGCAGGACTTAGATAGACAGGGAAAGAGAACAGAATACTGGGAAGGGGACAGAGTTAGAGAGAGCCGCCCACCATGAAGCTCGCAGGTCAGACACGCTGAATCTTTCCCGGTAAGCCACAACTCGTGGTGACATACAGATTATTAGAAATGGGTTAAACAAATATGTGAGAGTTAGCCAATAAGAGGCTAGAGCTAATGGGCCAGGCAGTATTTCAATGAATACAGTTTCCGTGTAATTATTTCGAGTACGCACCAGGAGCTGGGCAGGACAGAACAAGGGGCCCTGTGCCGGGAACCAGGCGCTGGGAGCCCGCGTGCCTCATACTACAAACCCACAATCACAATATCACACTCACCACATCTAAGCAGTCCCCCCAGTCCAGAATAGCTTTACAATCTTCCTTTTGTTTTCATGCTCTTGATATTTTAACATTCCTACAGCTCATCATATTGGATCAGTCCATAGTGTCTGCATGACTCCATTCAGGTGGTAGATCTGCAACCAGGAACAACACATGGTGATGAACATAGAAAACTGTATTCTTTCCAGCACCTCCCATCCATGGGCGTGCAATTCTCTCTCATTCCCATCCATGGGCATGCAGTTCTCTCTCATCACCAAAGATCTTAAGTGATGACAAACCAAGAGGTTTCTCTTCAACAAAACCATACATTCTGAAGAGTCAAGTCAAGGTGGTAGCAACCCTAGGATGGAGAATAGTCAGGAAAGCAAAGGATAACCTTTAACTGAAGAGAGAAAAAGCAAAGGGCATCAGAATTTACAACAGAGTTCATGTGACCAGTGAAGATAGTTTCACAGTGAGGCAAGGGCAAGTTGAAGACTCACAAGTTAAGCCAGGCAGGCCTGTTCAGAAAGGGCCTGAAAGTCAATCCTAGTGGCAGAGCAGGCCCATAGTTCTCAAAGTTTGTGGGGGAGGGAGTCAGACAGAGTTTCACTGGCTGTCCTGGAACTCACTCTGTAGACCAGAAAGGCCTTGAACTCACAGAGATCCACCACCTCGGCCTTTCGAGTGCTGTAATTAGAGTCATGCACCACCATTGCCCAGCTTAGTTCCCACAATTTTTAATCCAAGTGGAAACCTAAGTAAGAAGTTAGAATGGATGATATCCTCTTGGGAATTTTCTGTACCTTGGAGAACTGTACCCACATACCATCTTGAAACAACATAGTTCTTTATGTTGTACAGAGCTTCTTTAGAGCCCTTAAAACAAAAAAAAATCACAGACTGGAGAGCCTAAAGCAATACAGCCATCCACCTGGGTTGGAACTGGCAACACAAGGTAGTCATGAACACTGGAGATCTGCATGAAGACATGCAGAGAAACTCAGATATACAGAAAGTCAGACAATGAAGAGCTCAATGGTGGGTTGGTGGGTATGCCCACCCTTTTGGTGGAGAAGAGAGTAACATAAGAAATTGATGACCCTGAACCGGAAGTCAGGCTTCTTCTTGGCCTTGCAGTTTCCTGGTTGCAGTAGTGAGAACACTGAACTCATACGGGTGAACACTCCCTACAGGCCCCTCCTTTGCACGGGGTGTTTAGTGTTGAGCAGGATTAGAAAGCACAGAGATGAGTCCTCTAGTAAGAGCTCTCAGGACTCTGCTTCCTCTACAACCAACACACTTAGGGCACCCTTGACTTAGACGTTTGTGACTCCAGTATGTACAGTCTGGAACAAGTGAGATCCATACTTGTCCACATGCTGCAAAGCAAATGCTGGTCAGAAGTGGTTTAGGATACACACAGAAGGGAGACCCCTAAACCTGTTTCAGCATGGTTGAGCAGCTGGCGTTTAAGCAAACTGAAACATAACAGTGTCTAATTTCAACTCACCACCTACCACCTGCCAGGCTCCAATATTTAGAGAACTCAGAAAGAAGTTGTTCATTTTTCAATGAGACATCCAAAAAGATTCAATTATTTTAAGTATAAAGTATTCCTAAAAATCAGTTAGGAAATAATAACCTTTGAACACATATGCACATTATAGAAGGCATGGTAGGTCCTTTGTGCTCATAGATAAGCGCTAGAAATGTTAAACACATGGGATTGTTCTGTCAAAGAAAAGGATACATAACCTGCTCTCCCACCCTCCCCCAAGAAGACTGGCAGCAGATGCACTTAATAGCCTGGCAAAAGTGGCCAAGATCACACCGGATCCTCCCCCAGACCCTTATTGCAAACCTGTTTTTCTCAATCAATAAGCCCATCTTTATGTAAGCGTTACATGAACTTTAAAAAAGTGTTTTTATTTAGTCACATTCAATCTTTATTTAGCTTTCTCTGTGCTTTATTGTGCACATGGGACTGAGTTAATTACCACCAGGGAAGTTTTCACCAAATTGTGCTGTGTTTAAATATGCCTAAAATAAACTATTTAGGGTCAGACTCTCAATGTTCGAACCAACACAGCCTGCTTAGTCCTGTTGAAGCAAACTACCTTCTTACCCCCATGGATCATTATTCTGTTGGTCTTGGTGGTCACAAAAGACCCCACAGCACATGTCGGCAAAGAATGAAAAAACCATTCAAAATAAGGGAAGTGCAAAACCCTGCACACAGAGAGTCAATTCTTATATAAGACAAGTGCAAGCACTACAGCAAGAGTTGAATTTTCTTGTCTACACATCAGGTTCATAAACCTTGAAAAGTTTGACAGTATCCCACATCACACAGGACCACAAAAACTATTAGTGAACATCTAAATTGCTAAGTTCTGTTCAGGAAGCACTTAGGGAACATCTTTCAGCATAAAATTGCAGGTGACTATAAACCCCTCACTTTTTTCTTTAAAAACATACTTTTATTCTTGAGAATTTGTGACATGTATATAATGTATTTTGATCAAATCTGCCTTCATGCTTTCCCTCCAACTTCTATCTGATCTTCCCCTCCATCCCACATCTCCCTCCTAACTTCATGTATTCATTTAAAAAACAAACTATTGAGTCCAGTTAGTGATGCTGGTATGTGTATGGGCATAGGACCATCACTAGAGCATGGGTAACCTACCCAGATCTACATTCCTAAAGAAGACTAATACTCCCTCCCCTAGCAGTCATCAATTACCAATAACTCCTAGGAACAGGACTTTGTAAGCCCCTCCTATCCAAATTGATAATTTGAATGCCTTGATCTTATACAAGTCTTGTGAATGTACCATAGCCACGGTGAATTTATTCTCAGCACCCACTTGGTAGCTCACAACCACCTGTAACTATAGTTCCAGATGATGTGATGCCCTCTTCTAGTACATGTCATGCATATACAGTCACTCATGCAAACACACATAGACATGAAACAGATGAATAAGTGAATAAACTTTTTTTCTAAAAGATAATTATTTAGAGAGCAGTTTATTGTTATGTCACTAACAACAAATAACACTAAAATCAAAATAAATTCTCTCTAGGGCTTACGACTTATCCATTTATGGATTCGTGGCCCAGTTAACATTACCAGATATGTGTTATATCTTGTGGGGTGGGTCTTAAATGCGGCCAGAATGATTGGTCACTCCCATGGCATTCAAAACTGTGTGTATATCTCAAAACATCACTCATTACTGTAGCTCTTGGAGTTCACCGCTGAGTAAAATTGTTGGTTATTTCTCTCTCCCAGTGCCATGTAAAGCACTTTACAGCCCTGAGAAAGCTAGCTATAGGAAGGAAGCTTTCAGGTTTCACCAGTTTGGTTTCTCTATGTTCTGTGACCAAACTGTGTAGTGTCTTCAGAAATACAGTGATACCACCAAGTTCTAGTGGTGGATTTAGGGCAAAGGTAATAAATACACTGTGCTGTTTTACGGTCTGAAATCTAGTTTTAAATTAATCAGTAAATAAACATATTTTATTGGATTTCTATCCTTTTGCATATATTTACCCAAAAGAAGCTATGATCTTCCTCATGTTAATAATACTCTAGGATGTGATTCAGACTGATATCATTACTGCCATTTTGAGCTGTAACTACCATGACTACCACTAAATAATCTTATTTGGTTTCCCATTGATAATTTCCCACTATCTTAAATGTAAGTAAAGTCATTGGTGTTCTGTGGAGTTTTATGATTCATACACTCATGCCATCAATCCTGAGATTGTTCCAAAATTTTTGGTAAATCATATATTATTATATGATTATATATAATTATATATTAATATATTATATGATATACCAATATATTACTATATTGTGCATGATAACATATTAATATTATTAATACTATCATATTGCTATTAATAGAATATGCTATATATTAGTCATAGTAATTCTAGTATGTTATGTTAATGTTATTTAATAGTAATGCAATATATTGACATGTTAATATTATTAACATATGATATGTTACTATAATTATGCTATGATATTAATATATTAATAATATGTTGATTATTGATAAAATATTAACATATTGAATATAATAGTGTCTACTAATAGTAATATATATTTGCAATTCATTTATATATATTGTGTGTGTGGCAAGTCCTTCTGTACATGTGTTGCTTTTATTGGTTAATAAAGAAGCTGCTTTCAGCCCATGGCTTAACAGAATACAGCCAGGCTGGAAAAGGTATATAGAGAGAAAGTAGGCAGAGTCAATGAGAAACCATGAAGCCACCCCAGAGACAGACATGCCAGAACTTTGCGGGTAAATCACGAGCCTCATGATAAAATATAAAATAATGGAAATGAGTTAATTTAAGATATAAGAGTTAGCTAGTAATAAGCTTAAACTATTGGCCAAACAGTATTACAAACAATATAGTTTCTGAGTGATTATTTCATGATCTGGCCAGCCTGGAACGAACTAACAACTTCCCCCAACACGTGTGTGTGTGTGTGTGTGTGTGTGTGTGTGTGTGTTGAAATCCACTGGTCTTGCTATGAGTTAGTACCATGTTTCTGTCAGTAAATACCCAATAATTGCATTATGGGCATTTATGGAACTTTCTTCTGTCTGAGGACATTGTGAGGTCTGTTTATGTAAATGGGGATCCAGTGATTCTGAAATAAATTTTAAGATTTTGTCTTCCCTGGATGATCACCAGTTTTGCCACTACAAATCCATCATGCAGCAAGATATCTTTGACCAAGAAGGGTGTTTGAGACCCTGATCCAAATTTGCCACATTTGCTTAAGGTATGGCCTTCTTGACGATTCTCTTGATTTCTGACTTGGTTGTTGTTGTTTGTAAGACGTTTTGAACAAGTTTATTGTAACTAGACCTCAATAGTGGAAGAAAATAATTTTAACATGGGGCAACATGAGATATAGAATCTCATGGAAATCCAATACAGGGTCAGACTTTAGGAAGGCCAGACCTGGGGGGGGGGGTATGATTCTGCTCTACCAAAGGTAGATGGTATTCAGTTCCGGCTTAGCTGTGTGTGGCTGTCCATTCCTGCTCCATCCCGGGGTCTCTCTCTTTCACCCCCTGATGTCACTTACCTTCATCAAATCTACTTTGTATTTCTTCTTTAGTTAGAACCTTTCTCTCAGTTTCTGTTTCAACATGATTTTTACTTGCTGGGATCATTCTAGGTACAATGAGTATACACAGTAATTTTCCCAGGGATCCTTTCATCATGAGAACTTCCTGCCATTATCTCCATTCGGTCCACGTGAACTAATAAACCAGACCCCAATGGAGGCATCATTTTCCACATGATGTGAAGTGAAACTCTAATCTCTATCTTAATGTTGTATGATTTGAACAAATTTTTCTTACTGACGCTTCAGGTGTTTTGGAAGTAATTTTTAGATTTATATATGTTATTCTATTTACATAAATTTAACATGGTAGAAACTAATAAGCAATCACAGTGAGAAAATCAAAGAGGGACATTACTGTTATATCTGAAGTAATATTACAAATAAGTATAATGTATGATTTATGATTAAAATGCAGTCATATCTGGAAACTCTAAAACATAAGATAGTTAACCTGTGAACAATGGAAATTTAAAGCAAGTGGTACATGTACACAATGGGATATTATTTAGCTGTTAAAAGTGAAATTTCCAGGCAAATGGATGCAGCTGTGTTTACATTCCTCTGACCACTTTAAACTCAGACTACCCAGACACTCCATGTCATTTTATTAACTCAACCATAAAGACACCAGTTCTTATTGGAATAGAATCTCTTGCTGCTTCATTTTGCTTGCATTGATTTGTTAACCAGAGGAAACACACCTTAGCTTTGCATCTACATGGCGTTCTTTCAGATATGGTAAACCCAAGGTAACAAAGCATTTGCGAGTGACTTAGTCAGCCCCTTTCAGGGATGACAGTCATCCTGACTTGGCTGTGCATTACATTTAGCAGGCCCTTGCGGAATATGACAACAGGCCCTGAGCCTAACACTTCATCTGTGGTCTGACTGCTCAGCCTCCCTCTGAAGGGGTAGAACAGTCTTGGGGAAAGAGACAAGAGAGGGAAGGAAAGATGACGTCAGCCTTTTATGAGCCTAGTTCATTCATTTATTCTGAGGAAGACAAAGGCTACAGTGATGGCAGCGGCAGAGGCTCACAGTAAAGGGAGGCGTGACTGGACTGCTGTGTGGAAGGTCAGTTAGTGAGAGCTCCAGCGACATTGCAGCTTCCTCACAGCCTCCATTTTAGTACCAGGTCCCACCATCTCAGCGAAGTCACAAATATATAGACGACCGCCTTTCTCTCTGCCTTCCCTGCAGAGTGCCTAATTCGTCTTGTGATCCCATAGCTTTTCTCATTTGTGTTCATTTTGTTCCTTGCCCCTCCAGATGCTGGCTTCACGTGTTGAATTCCCCCACTTTCTCTTCCGTGTCTAGAATCATGAACTGAACATATCAGATCCTCGGGACCATGGCAGGAAGACAAATGGCATGACTGGATGCCACACCCGGGAGGAATCAGAGAGTGAAGCAAAGGTGTCCACACTGACCGACAGTCCCTGATTACAAGCTTGCAGAATGAAATTCCTGCTCTTCAGTTTGCAAATTGTCACTGCAGAGCTGACAGGGGAAATGACAGGTTGTTCCGTGATGGGAAGAGAGTGGATAGAGGAGCCATTTATTTGGGAAGATTCCCAAAGCCTGATTCATGTACCATCCAATGCATTCCCTCCCGCCATGCTGGCTAGGAAGGTACTCCACCACACACACAGTAAGGATGGAAGCTGAGGGTCCTGCCTGCCTACTCTTTGCCTCTGTGACTCTAAAGATAGAAGAACTATTCCAGGTATACGCAGACTCTGAGGCAGTTGTTAGGACTTAGAAACTTGTACATGGGTGAGGAGGGAGAGAAGGAAATGCATATTTAATTGTAGGGAACCATGGAGTTGACCTGCCTTGAGCGGCAGGCATCATAAGTTTTTCTGGTTAGAGTCCATGGCTCCCGGGGCACAATGTACCTGCTTGTTCCTAAGAGATCAACACACTCCCTCAGGCAGTGACATGTTGAGGCCACTTTTTGTTTCTCTGTATGTTCCCACAGAAGTCAAGGAATCATGACGCTCATCAAAAAACAGGCTTCAGACATTAATCTTATAAACTCTGTAAAACTTGCAAATATCACTGTAACGGGGCAACTACAACTATATTGATTCTGGCAATTACCATTATAATCTGTTTCTGATAAAGTTATAAAAAGTCTGATTGTTCTCAATAAAATTGTCACAGGTTCAGTCTTGCTGCAGCCCCTTCCAATTGGCCAGTTTAATTCCTCGCAGCTGTATCAGGTGACCTTGACCCAGTAAGGAAGTGTGGGTGCTTACATTTAACAATGCCCAATTTAAGAACGAAAATTTAGGGGGCTGGAGAGATGGCTCAGTGGTTAAGAGCACTGACTGCTCTTCCAGAGGACCCAGGTTCAATTGCCAGCACCCACATGGCAGCTCACAACGGTCTGAAGATCCAGTTGCAGGGGATCTGACACCTTCACACCAATGCACATAAAATAAAGTTAAATAAACCATAAAAATATTTTTTTAAAAAAAGAAAAATATATTTAAAAAAAGAACAAAATTTAGACTTTCTCCAGAATGTTGACCATTTATGTCTTTAAATTCTCTGACAGTATTGTGGGTTAGAAATAACTGACCTCATCTTACTGATGAAAACCAAGGGGGTGGTTTTTCACCAAGACAACAAATGTGCACAGCTGTTTGAATAACCTGGATTTATCTTTTCAGTACAGCTCTGCATTTAGAGTCTAGAATCGGGTTCCCAGGGTTGATCTGGACAGTATCTGCCCTAGGATCCTCACAACAATGGTGAAACACAACTGAGAGTCTTGCTCCACCAAACAAAAATGAATTTCTTTCTGCCTAGCAGAGACGACAGTTACTAGCAGATCCCATTAAGACTAGAAGGCTCCAAGGACCTGACTGAACTCTAGAATTTACAGGCCATTGCAGGAAAGAATTCCCATGCTGGTTTGCAGACCTCCTTTATAGGACTCACATTTGGAACATGTGACTCTTGGCACAGTCTCCAGGGGCTTGAGCTAAGAGCATCAACTCATTCCTCCCAGCAAAAGACTCCTTGCCCCATCCAGAAAGATGTCATGGGTGTCCAGTGTTTAAATATGTTAATGGAATGCCCAGCTCCACCCGACCCCAGTCTTCTAGAGTTTTCCAGACAACTCTGAACATATTTCCCAGAATAAGAGTAAATAGGAAATTTAGAACAATACCAAGATTGTTAAAAAGTAAGTGAAAATCACTGTTCTCTCTCTACTGTAGGACTCAGCCATTGATACGCTTAATAGCAACAGACCACCCAAAGGAAATTCTTAACTTCATACCATTATCACCTGCCAGTGTAGGACCCAGCCATGATAAGCTTAATGGAGGCCTGAGTCTCAGTAGTTTACCCTGAGGCAATACCTGGTTGCCAGAAGGACCACAAACTGAGATTACCCAGGCACCACCCAAGAACAGACCATTCAAAGGAAATTCCTAATGTTCTAACTGTTGTAGATAGGATCACCTGCCAGCACACATTTACCAGGGCACCCCTAGACAAATGTCAGCCAATCAGGGGTCCTGAACCTTAGAAACCCCTCACCCCCACCTTTACTACTATAAAAACCCAACTCTATCTGGGCTCAATCCTCTCCGATTATTCCAATACATTGGATACACGGAGAGACCCAGTTTGCAAACTTGTATAAAATAAAGGCTCTTTGCTTTTACATACAGGACTCGGTCTCCTTGTTGGTTTTGGAGGGACTTCACACTGGGTATAACATCTGCCTCTAAGAAATAGTGGACCTGATGTGGGAGTCCCCTCTGTGTACTGTCATCATCATTAATAAATAAAGAAACTGCCTTAGCCTGTTGATAAGGCAGAACTTAGGTAGGTGGGGAGGACTGGACTGAATGTTGGGGGAAAGAAGGGCAGAGTCAGGGAGACACCATGGAGTCACCAGAGACAGATGCTGGGAATTTTACCCAGTAAGCCACAGCTACTTGGCGATATACAGATTAATAGAAATGGGTTAAATTAATATAAGAGTTAGCCAATAAGAAGCTAGACCTAATGGGCCAAGCAATGTTTTAATTAATACAGTTTCTGTGTGATTATTTTGGTTCTGGGCAGCGGGGACAAACAAGCGACCCCTTGCAACAGATGACCATCTTTCCATGCAGTATTATTTCCCCATATATATCACAAGTCCATGTCTCAGTAGTCAGAGGAATCCCGTGAAGGGCAGATGCACAGGCTTGTCCCTTGAGAACATTCACTCTAGACAGGTTTGTTTGGACTATAGACAGTCCTGTGATACCCGAAGACCCCTCTCCCTCCCACAGAGAGGAGACTTACTGTCCAAACTGCCCTCCCCACCCCTTTATTTGGGCTTCCAGAATCACCCTGGCCTTCCCTTGAGCCTTCTCCTAAGCCTGGAAAGTATAACCTTCTCACCCCCAACACTGGCTCTTACCCAAAGCCTTGTCATTCCTCACTGCTCTTTCTTAGACCAGGGGTTGTAGGACAAACTGTCCTGTCTTGCTCTCCTCCTGCCCAGAGCCTCCGCTCACCCATTCCCCCTCTGCTGCCAAGGGAGGGGCAAGTGGCAGATTTGAAGGCTGATTAGGCTCCTCTGTGTTTACCTCCAGGGGAAAATAAACTAAGACTAATGCCCCCCAAAGAAAGTGTTCTTCACTAAGTAAAAACAGGGAGGAGACCTGAAGAGCAGATCCATCACACGCACAGGGTGCCAGAGGGGAGGCTCCACCAGAGCCTCCACACAGATGGAAAAAGGAAGCGAGTGTCCCGGCAGCCATATTCCTTCTCCATGGCATCTCACCTGTCTCACTCCCAAGTCTGCAAAGCAAATGGAGCCAGGGCACTTAGGTCTCCTTACCTGTAGCCCTCCTCAGACCCAAGCATCCTCTGGCAGCCCACACTCACCAGGGGGCATTATCCTGTCTGCCTGAATCCCAGCAAGAAGCCCTTCACCCTCCATTTCCTCAGGTACCATCATCCAGGGACAGCCTCCTGCCAGAGCCCTCGGGCTCCTTCTCCTAATTGCCCTCCAACCTGCTGGCCTTGGGCCGTGGAAAGGTACCATGGGCTGTAGTATTTTATCATCTGTGTAAATAAAGGAGTTAGGATTAAAAGTCACAGAGTTTAGCATCTATTTTACACATGAGAAATAGGAGTCAGTTAAAATGTCACCAAAACATGAAGGCAGGGGGAGATCATGGTCTGTGTCCTCTCAGTTATCAGGCCAGAGACCAAGTGAGAAAAATTCCAAGTATAAATTAAGCTTTAGGTAGGGATTCTGAGTCACCTCTATTCGCAGGTCATCTCTTCCACATCCTTGGCATAGTGCCGTCACCTACTGACTTGGTAAATGAAATTTTGGTGTTGAAGGTCCTTTTTTATATGTGTTGCTTTTATTGGTTAATGAATAAAGAAACTTCCTTGGCCTGCGATAGGGCAAAAGAGTAGAGCTAGAAAAAAAAAGTAGAGCTAAGCAGGGGAAACTAAACTGAATGCTGGGAGAAAGAATGCAGGGTCATGGAAAGAAGCCATGTAGTCGCCAGAGGGGAGAGACATGAGCTGCCAGTTAGAACCTTGCTGGTAAGCCACGAGCCTCATGGTAAAATATAAAATAATAGAAATGAGTTAATTTAAGATGCAAGAGTTAGTCAGAAATAAGCTTAAGCTATTGGTCAAGCAGTGATTTAAATAATATAGTTTCTGTGTGATTATTTCATGGTCGGGGCAGCCAGAAACAAATAAGAGGCCTCCTACAACAGAATTTGGGGAAGCCCAAAACCTCAACAATTAACTTTCTCAGGAAGTTTTCCCAGCAGGCTTCTTCCATGACCCTCTCCTGTGTCTTTGCCTGAACTGAGACAGCAGGATCTCAGTGTGCCAGGATGATAGGCTTTGCTCTGAGTCAGCTCTCACAGGTTGTCCTAATGCATGACCTCCTGCCTTCCATCTGGTTGTAGCCACCATGGTTGGAGGGCTCACGAACAGGTCTCCATCTACTACCACAGCTGCAGTTACAGCAACTATGTGCAAGTCAGTGGAGAAGAGGGACTGGGGAAGATCCACAGTATGACTTCTGACCACCTCTCCTGCCCAAGAAAATCTATATGAACCACTGACTAGGAGTTCAACAGATTCCTGGTAAAGAGATAGCTAGGGAGAGGGGCTATCCCTAGGTTAATAAAGGTGAAAAATTATCAAGACGGCTGCTTCTTTCTCACTCTTCTGCCTTGAGACAAAAGCCTGGAAGTTTAAAACAAAGGCCTTGTAGGCTTTGTCTCCCATCAATAGGCCCCTGGACTGGCTCAACAAGTTCAAGGCTACTCAGGATACTCTACAACAATTCTGAGACAATCAAACATCCTAGCTTTTTCAAATTGGCTGACTCTAAAGGAGGGGAGGGAAATTCTTCAGAGGTTTTTAAAACCCTGGCCTTTATTATGGGGTTAGGGAGAAACCTGTTGCCAGGAAACTCCCAGGAATCCACAAAGGTGACTCCAGCTAAGACTCCTAGCAATAGTGGAGAGGGTGCCTGAACTGGCCTTCTCCTATAATCAGACTGGTCACTACCCTAATTGTCATCAGAGAGCCTTCATCCAGTACCTGATGGAAGCAGATGCAGTGATCCACAGCTCAGCACTGGGCTGAGCTCCAGGAGGCCAGTTGAAGAGAGAGTGGAGGGAGCAAGGAGGAGGGGAGTCAAGATCATGATGGGGAAATCCACAGAGACAGTTGGCTTGAGCTTGTGGGAGCTCATGGACTCTGGACGGATAGCTAGGGAACCGGTATGACTTAGGCCCTCTGCATCTGGGTGACAGTTGTGTAGCGTGATCCTTTGTGGGGCCCCTAGCAGTGGGACTAGGACCTGTTCCTGATACATGAGCTGGCTCTTTGAAACCTATACTCTATGGTGGGATGCTTTGTTCAGCCTTGATGGGGGGAGGGGAAAAGGAGGAGCTTTGTCCTGCCTCTCCTTGATACACCATGCTATGTTGATTCCCATGGGAGGCTTTACCCCATATGAATGGAGATGGAGGAGGAGTGGGTAAGGGAGGAGGGAAGTTGAGGGAATGAATGGAAGAGATGATGAATTAAAAAAAAAAAACTGGCCCTTACAAAGAGACCGAAATTTTTGGCTCCCCATCACTGCCACCACCCACTTTGCAAAAAAGTCCTTTTCTCTGTGTGTCTGCTGCATGCATGTGTTTCCTCAGCCCTAATAAAAGCCTTTCTTCAACTGCTAATTCTGTCTGCTGCTATCTAGATTTGAAAGAGATTTCTCCGCTGCCTCCTAGTGGGTGCACTCAAGACTTTCCTGCCTTTTAGTTCTTTAACTGGAAGAGGAACTGAACCTGATCAAGATCCCAAGACAGAATCACCACCATGTGGACCTTCCATTTGTGCAGATTTCTGAACAGGTTCCTGGGGGTACACACTGCCCAGCAACATCATTGTATAGAATCCATTCGGTCAGCAAAAGTGACCCCAGGGCTGTGTCAACCTTGCTCTCCAATGCCAAAGCACAACCCAATAAGAGATATGAGATCATAGAACTCTTGGCATTTGGGATTCTCGGGAGCCATCTGGAATCTCTAGCAAAATCAGATCTCAGAGCTAGGTGAGGTGGTGTACCTCTTTAATCAGACTCAAATGCTTCAGTCAGGGGCCACTTTTAGAGATCATGAGGGGGGCAGAGTGGAGAGCAGCCCAAGGCCTATGTATGACACCCTGGCATAGGAAAGGAAAGAACCTGGCAGTGGGGGAGAGCTGTAGAAAACAGTTATCTGAAAAAGGCTACATGGCTTCAATATGGTTTGCATGTTAGAGTGGGCAGGAAATCAAGAGCAAGTTCTTCTAAGCAGCCTTTGAAGTCTGGGCTGAGGTTCAGAACAGGCCGAATTCTCTCAGATAGCTGACCAAACAGATTAACTAAACAAACAGATTAGCCTAACTATCAGTCTTGAAGAGAAGCCTGGAGCTATACCTCCCGCAGCCCAGAGTAAGCAAAGACACACTCAGAGGGCTGTGGCCACCAGAGATCTCCACACACGTGGCCGGAGCCTTGCTTTCTTCCTTCATCTCAGACTTTCCTTCTCCTGGGGATGTTCTGAGAGTCTCTGAGGGTCATCCCTCTTAGAGGCAAGCTCTGAGGTTCAAGTAGTTTTCTTCTAGAATATCCATAAGCTCCGGTCCAGAAAGATTAGAACCTGATCCCAGACCAAACCCAGAGTCAGGCAGTTCCGAAGCTCAGAGCACTGCACCTGGCCTGCCAGTCCCACTGTGTTGTCCCAGAAGCATGCTCCTGGGCACTGCCATGGGAGTGCCCAAACTCCCAGGGAGGAGTTTGTCCCACGGAGGGGACAAATACTCTACTCAGTTCTTCCCTCACGGGCCTAGGAGAAGGCTTAAGAGTCAAACAATGACCCTCATAGCAAATGGGCACAACCCTTAAACACTGCAATTCAGATATCCACCACAGTTCTCCAAGTGAGTCTGCTAGAGCCATGACAGAACAATGTGAACTAGCTGCTCAACCCACACAAGTCTGTTTTCTTATGGTAGAGGAAGCTCAGAGTTGGAGATCAAAGGGCAGACAGGGTCAGCCTTTCTAAGGCTCCTTTTCATAGCATACAGATGGCCACCTTGTTGTGTCTTTTCCTTTGCCATGCAAATCCCCAGCTTCTCTTCTCTTCTGTAGAGATACTAGTCATTGAGTTAGGTGCCGCCCATATGTCCCCATTTGGTCATAATGACCTCTCTAAAGGTCCTATCCCCAAATATGATCACTTTCTAACATACTGGGGTAGGAGCTCAACGTAAAATCTCACAGGATGCAATAAAACAATTCATTCCATGAGCGGGGCCAGAGTAGAGCAAGAAGTGGCATGACCCACCAAGCATCACAGAAGTGCATACAACAGTATTACCTTTACTCTCAGACCTAACTGGAAGAGGTAGTTCTAAAAAAAAAAAAAATCCCCTCAAGTGAGATTTAGGAAACATAAGCAGAAAATCAGTATATTGACGACTCACTCACTCGTGGACCAAGCCACTGAGCTATGGGAGGTGGCAAGCCCGAGGCAGGAGCACATAGGTTCTTATCTAATCTTCCTGGATGGAAATGCAAATATGCAACAGTTTTGGAATGCAATTTAGCAATTTCTTACCCATTAAAATTTCTTTTCATTGTTATCATATGATCCAGCCATTCCAATCTTTGACAAAGGGACTTATAATTTATGCTGTCCACACATAGCTATTTACAGCAGCCTTATTGATAACTGACCAAACTCAGAGACAGCAATGTCCTTCAGTAGAGGAATGGACAGTAAGCATCAGAGACTGGAATATGGTGGTGCCATCCTGTTGTGCTTGGGTCCTGGACTACATAATGGGGACACGGGGACTCATCTCTCTTGCTTCCTGACCTCAGATGCAATGTGACCAGCTGCCTCCTGCTCCTGCTGCCATGACTTCCTGCTGTAATGGACTGAACTTTGGCATTGTGAGCCCAAATAAACTTCTTTAAGTTGCATTTTATCACCGTTACCACAAGAAAAAATAATTTATTATATTTAGCCACCAGGAAACTGTAAATGAAAACTATGTTAAGTGTGCATCTCACCACAATTGGATTTTGGTTCTAATTTTCTATGCATTGGTGTTTTGTCTGAGTGGATGTCTGTATACTATGCATGGCTAGTGTCCGTGGAGGCCAGAAGATGGCATTGGATCCTTTGAAACTGGAGTTACAAATAGTTGTGAACTGTAATGTAGGTGCTGGGAATTGAACCCCAGTCCTCTGGAAGAGCAGCCAGTGCTCGTAACTACTGAGCCATCTCTCCAGCTGCCCAGTTGAACTGTTTATCACTAAGAAAAAAAAAAGCAACAAATGCTGACACAGCTGCAGAGAAAAAAAGAAACCTTTCTATAGAGGTTTTATGTATTCCTGTTGTATTCTGCCATGTTGCTGAGAATGTTTATCAGCTCTAAGAGTCTAGGGTGTAATCTCTAAGGTTGATTAGATATAGAATGATGTCATTAGCAAGTAGGGATACAATGACTTCATTGTTCTATTTCTATCCCATTTATTTCCTTCTCTCATCTTAGAGCTCTTAGCTAAGACTTTAAGCAGTGCATTTGTCCTTATTTATAGTTTTTCAAGAGAATAATCAGAGTTCAGTTGTCAATAGTAGCTGAACTGTTCAAGTCTGAAACCAGTATTTTTCATTCTCTATTTCATTGATGAAGAAAATTAATTTTAATATTGCCCAATTTATAGCTCTTTTATAATTTGTGGCTCTCCTGACCTCTCATTTGGCAATTTGCACAAATGTGAAAGCAGTATTATATTCTCAGGTAGACAGAGTTGCTATGAAGATTATCCAAGGAGCACAAAGCAAGAACTCTTGCTTAGCCAGTAAGCCTTACAATGGAGGAGGGATAAATTTGGGGAGAAGTCAACAGGCTGAGGACCAAGTAGGAGAATAGAGGGATGGAGATACTTACAGTGAGGGAGTCAAATACAGCTATCCTCCTAAGTAAACATTCTTCAAAGGCTTCACAAGGACACAGACTTATCCTAGCATTGTGCTATTGAAAATTCTTCTTATTGTATCATATTGAAAATATGATATCATATTTTCTTGTGGCCATTTTTTAAAACAATATGATTCTCTCTCTCTCTCTCTCTCTCTCTCTCTCTCTCTCTCTCTCTCTCTCTCTCTCTCTCTCTCTGGAAACTGCCAACTGCTCCTGTATTTCCAGGAATTATTTCTAAGCAGACAGAGCAGAGTGACTGTACTCAGTATGGGCAAAGGCAAGGACCAGGTATTCTCAGATGTTCAGCATGTCCCTCCCTGGGGGATGAGCTCACTGTCCCCTTGGTGATATGCCCTTAGACTAGTCGTCTAATGTCACAGATCATAAGATCACATTCCAAAAAGGACATTTCCAAGGACACAGCACCCCTACCTGATTCACCCCTTCACTCCCAGAAGAGCGTGCACCCTAACTCCACAGTCACTGGAAAGCTGCTGCACAAAGTGCCCTATTGTAGCTTTGTACTCTTCATTGTGAAATCCTCCCTACAGTTGAACTAAGTCCCTACCCTTAAATTTTCTACTCACTGACTAATTTTCCAACTCAGTAAACTATCAGTGATCATTTTACTAATTGTGAGGCTTTCTGCTAAACCAAGGCACTGGTTGAGGACCTCACAGAACATGAAATCATTTTAACAAGATCACAAGTGTGTCCAGCATAGCTGGCCATCAGGGACCAGAAGGGGTTCAGATTAGACAGGTTTACCAGGGAAGCCTCTCTTCAGAAAGAAAGACTTTGACTGGCTACTCAGTATTACATAGTCAATTAAGGAGTTTATTCCTTGGAAAAGACTAATTCTCCTTCTCTCAGAACTTATTAATTATATGTACTCCTTTGTCTAAGAGTGGGGTCCCGTGACATTTCCCCCTTCCATGCTAGCATGTCTTTGGGGTTTTACTGTTCACATCTTGTCTAGGCAGCAATAGAGTTGAGGTATCGTGGATATAGATTATCAGCCCTGAAATCAAATACACACAGGCAACACTAAAAGGACTCATCAGATTGTATTTATATATGTATAATATAATAAAATAAAGAAAAAGAGATAAAGCCATGAATTTGAGAGAGTGATGGGAAGGACACAGAAGGAATTGGAGGGTGGAAAGGGGAAGGGGCTGTTATGATTAATTTTAATTAAAATAAAATTTAACTAATAGAGAGAAAAAGAAGACTTTGAAAACTAGTAAGAACATAGTTGGGTGGGAAAGACTGATCATGAAGGAACCAGAGCAACCACAAATGTCAAAGGATACAAGTTTTAAATAATTGGACAGACTGTTAAAGAAGCAGGTGTTTGCTGCTGCATAGATGAGGTGGATATAAGGATGTATGTATTGAAACAGAGAGAGACACCTTATTGTAGAGGTAGCATTGGGCAAACAGATGGTGTTATGATCTTGATACTGAGAGTGTGTGGTGGACGATGTTTTAGTCTCCTCCTGCTGCCATGATAAAGCATTCTCACTAAGACTAAAGGAAACTTAGGGAAGAAAGAGTTTATTTGGCTTACACTGCCATGATCCATCATTGAAGAAAGTTGGGACATGAACTCAAGGCAGGAATCTGGAGACAGAAGCCATGAAGGAACACTGCTTTCTGACTGACTCTCTCTCTCTTTCCCTCTCTCTCTCTCTGTCTCTCTCTTTCTCTAGTGCACATGCACAGACACACACACACACACACACACACACACACACACAGGTTCAAAGTTATCCATCCCAGGATCACCTGCATAGGAATGGTACCACCCACAGTGGGCTGGACTTTTCTGAATCAATTAACAACCAAGAAAATTCCCCCACAGACAATGGCTACAGACTAACCTGTTTTAAAGACAACTATCAAATTGAGTCCTTTTCAAATGATCCAGGCTGTGTCCAGTTGAGAGTACTAAATAGGGAAATTTGTATAATAACTTCCAAAGCTTTTATATCCCAGTCTCTGTTATCAAGGAATGCTACTGTATATGTCCCCAAAGGACTTTTAACATCTGATTATGTTAAGGACTGTGGGGTGAACGGTTATCATGTTTCATGTGGTTGGGCCCCTAAATATGATCACAAATAACCTTATAAAAGAGGAGAGAACGAGGACAGATTTTAAAGGTAGAGAACTTGCTTAGCATTGGCAAAGTCAAGCATTGATTGCCAGAGTCTGGGAGTAGGGGTCGACTATAGAATGAGGGATGGGAGATGTAGCGATAAAAACAGGTTTTGAAGTTATATGCTTTAACAATGGAGAAATGGGTCATGAGCTATGGGATACTGGAGGAAAATACAGTTTTTTTTTTCTTTAGTGTCTCCAGAAGGAGCTAACCTGTGGCTGACATCTTTACTGTATAGCTCCATAAGATGTTATTCCTCTTGAACTTGAGTAATTCATGGCATCATAAGCTACTATTTGAAGTTTAGTAGGAAACTCATACAAAGTATATAACTCCAAGAATATAGAATTGAATTCCTTGTTCACTAAGGTGCAATTCCAGGAAGTTGACTAAAAAATAATATTTTCTCAAGGGTTGAGAAATACACCAAAATCCCACTAATAGGAATAAAAGCATGATCTGTAAATTTATCTCAATTGCAGACAATCATGGGTTCACATCATCTGCAACTTGCTAGCTGCTATGTGACCTTGGGTCCATTACTGAATCTTTCTGGACTTATTATTTCATTCAAGGAAACAATAATTATTACATATACTTCCCAGAGTTGTTTTTAGGATCCAATATCTGGAAGGAGCAGAAGAAAAGGGAGAGAACCCATCTGTTAAGGTCCTAGAACATACCACACAGCTAATCCCCACAGAGGACAAGGCCAATAAGGAAACAGAAAAGACCTTTGTTGTTATTGGTTTTAAATGAAGCCCAGACAATGGAGCTACACAAAGTCAAGGTCACCTGGAAAGGAAAGGTAATGAGACCTGGAACAACTAGAATGGGGGTAGAGATGACGCCCCCACCAGAGATGGCGGCATTCATGAAGGAAGGAAATTTCCCTGAGAAGTTGGGAGGCCACAAGGACAAGCAAGAAATTTCCTTTTAGAAGTTTGTTCTAGATGGAGCTAAATGGCTCACAGTGAGGTTGGGACCATGACCTTTCATTTCCCTAGAGTACACAGCAGGGGCATTGAGACAGGGTTGAGTGTGGTGGAGGCATGGTCCTAGCTTTAATTCCAGAACGTCCAGGACAGAAAATACACAGGAACTATGTTCAAACCCCAAGAAGGAGCTCACTGGAAATGCCTTTAAAGAAGCACCCTCATTTCTCCCTTCACCCTGAACTCCCCAACTGTAAGATCTGCTGGGAACTTGAGATCCCAGACTCCCAGAGTGATGAGCACTAGAACTCTCTAAGGGGGAAAGATGGAGGTGTTAGGAGACAGGAGCTAGGGAGCTGTGTGCAGACTCTCAGACTCTAAACTCCCCCTTTCCTGTGACTCAAACTGTAGAATGCTCTAACACTGGAATAAGCTGTGCAGGAAATCTTCATGTTTCATATTCCTTCTCTGGAAGTCTTTGAATTCAGAGTCACTGTTTCCCTTTTCTGAATCCTAGGATGAGCAGACATTTCCCACTTAGTGTATAGAGAGGAGTTTCTGGAGGAGCAGAAAACTGCAGCTCACACACTTGCACACACAGGAGACGAGATTAAGAGAAGAGAAATTATCTGACTCCGCTGTAGCTAGACAGCTGGGCACCCTGTGCTTCCCGCATTATCGTACATCTGGCTTTTTGAAAAAGGAAAGGGCATTTCCTCCTGTGCTGATGCTGGAGATTACTTCCTGTTCTCCAGCTTTATAAAGGGACTGAGTCCTTTATACAGTACCTCAAGCCACCATCTATCATCCAGCATGAATCCTGCGGCCAAAGTCAGCACAGTGCTCATCGTGACCTTGTCTCTTCTCTGTTTGGTAGAAGGTAAGTTTCCACCCTGGGGAGTGGAGGGAGGTCTTGGGGTGTTATTTCCTAAACCACTGTCCCCCAATCACACTCAGGCATTGCAGCTCAAATCCAAAGACTGCAGTTCTGAGCATTAGAGAGATCATATGATATACTAATCAAGAAGAAAACAGAAGAATCGCAGAGAAACAGGACAGCAATTTTCAGACCTCCAGTTTTTGAGGTTTTGTGCACAGGTTTCCACTTTATCATCCTTTCTCCTGAAACACGGTTATGCTGCACCCTGCACAATACCCTCCTCCTTCCCCTTTCTTTGTCTCGTTACTTCTTCTCCATGTATTTCGCAGGTGTTAGATCAGCAGGAATCTTTATTTACCTAATTAACCTCAGGCTCTTCAAAGCTCACTGCTACTCACACAGGTCCTCTTCCACCTCCAAGGCTCCAATTATAACTCATAGCTGAAAATAGTGAGCTGCGCTCCCCAGGCAGATCTCTCTGCTGAGACTCCATCTTACACCAGTGAGTGCACACTCTGCTTGAAAGTCAGCCTTGACACATAGCTGTTGCTCATGACTGAATGAAAATTAATGTCTAATTTGTATTCATCTTACTTATTAAATGTACTCAAAGTACAATGGTGTTTCTATTTTGCCACCCTTTTAATATTAAGAAATGCTAAACCATAAAATATTAGAGAAAATGTAGGATTATTCTTTTTTTTAAAGATTTATTTATTTATTATGTATACAACATTCCTTCCATGTATGCTTGCATGCCAGAAGAGGGCACCAGATCTCATTATAGATAGCTGTGAGCCACCATGTGGTTGCTGGGAATTGAACTCAGGACCTCTGGAAGAGCAGTCAGTGCTCTTAACCTCTGAGCCATCTCTCCAGCCCCAGGATTATTCTTTTACCAGTTTGAGAACGACCTTTCTAACTATAACTCAAAAACCTAGAGTTCTTAAAAGAAAGACCATATGAATTTGAAAGAGAGCAAAGAGGGCCATATGAGAGGGTTTGTAGGGAGGAAAAGGAAGAGATAAGTGATGTAATTATATTATAATCTCAAAAAAATAAAAATAATATAAAGAAAGAAAAAAATCAAAAATTCCTCATAGTAAAAAGGAAGAAGTCAATTCATGTCATGAACAAATGGCTAATGTCCCTAATATATGATGACTTTCAATAAAAACATTTAAAAATACACTAATAATCTAACAGAAAAATAAGTTAAAGACATCAAAAGTTCGTTATGCAGTAAATACAAAAAGCTATTAAATGTACAAAAATATGCTCAGGCTCACTCCTTATATAATGAAGAAGTACATATTCAAAGAACCTATCAGATTGTCAACATTCCGAAACTGAATAACATGGTATAGTGTCCCTGTTGTAGTGAGGTAAGAATTGCCTAAAAATTGATAACAACAGTATAAATAATTTCATTGCCTTTAAAGTGCATCTTGCAAAACTATCAAAACAGTAATTTATTATCCAGCAATTCTGCTTATATGAAATTATATTACAGATATAATCACATGCAAATGAAATTATATAATAACAACCTCATTATATTATAATGAATAGTGTTCAGGATTATTTACTATGGCAAGTAATATCAAAAAGTAGAAATAGATATACATAAGGAATTGTTTAAAGCATGCTACAAAGCTATAATGGAATATTTTTCTTGTATCATATATTGTTCAAAAGAAATCAAAGTGCATATTATGTATGGTGTATAGCCATCTCACTGAATTATAAAAGGGTCTGCTCCTGATACTGAAATCCATGAATGTTCAAATTCCTAATATAAAATTTTACACTATGTTTGCCTCTAACCTGTGAACATCTTCCCGTACGCTTTAAATCATCATTACTTAGAAGTGAACAATCCCTTGGGTCATGCAAGGACAAGTAGATTTGTCATTAGGGACTACTAGCAGCATTTGTAAAGGCAGTTTTAGTGGAGCAGGGAGCGTGGAATATGTAAGACAGATGTGGCACAACCGTCTTCAAAACTGGAACTAAGTCAATGGCACTCAGGGCCTCCTCAGCTCTATACAGAGTCTGACTCAATAATCTAGGAATGTCTAAGATGAAAGGTTAAAATAATGTACTACCTCTTCTCCATCAATATTGCTTAATTCTAAATGCTAAATCTGTCATCGTTTCTGATGTCATCTCTGTGCTCTGCCTCCCTTGCCCTGTTGCTACCTGATCACAGAGATTCCTAGATCATGTCTCTGCTTGGTGACATTCTATGAAAAGAGAGAAAGTAGGGCTGAGCTAGGTGGGATCATCAGCAAAGAATGTAATCTCAGTCTACTCTGTATGTTCCACTGTTACTCCAGTCTCTATGCCCTCCCTCATAAGATCCTCAACACACAATTACCCAGATCTAACCTACATCTCCATATCTCCAATAATCAACTCAAGTCCAAGGCCTTCTCAGCCCAGTGGAATCTGTCTGTTGTTATGCTCAAACTGCATTGCACAATTTATCCAATTGAATATATATATATATATATATAATTTGATTCTCATTGTTTTTATTTCATCTTTGAATATACGTAGGCACTAACCAGGTAACAGAAATAATGCCATCACTATGTTAATCCACCCCCTAGCTTAACTCACAAAGCTAAACTGAATACTAGCTGAGGGAGTAAATGGACAGTACAGTCTATGTGTATCAATGAAGCCTCTCTTTGATCTTGTAATCACTCATTCACATAGCCTTATAGTTGATCCTAAATATCCTATTCTCTCCTTGCTCAACAAATACAGGTCTGATCTGTAATGTCTGTGACTTTGCAGAAAACTCAAAATGTAAAAAGGGCCAAGACAGATGCGTTGCCCACCATGGACAGTCATGTGCTACCATATCACAATTTTTTGGTAAGTGAGGCTGATGCAGACTCCCCCCCCCCAAAAAAAATGCTTTCAAAAGACTATTACTCCTTCTAGTGCCTGGGATAAAGGACTTAACATTGTTGAGCTTTGCTAAGTGATAAGGCAATGAGTAAAATGTGGGGAGGAGGAAAAAGAGTACTTTCTAATTTATCGTTGAGGGGCTTGGCATCCAGAGTCAGAGTCAGTATGGGAGTGTGACCCCAAGGAGCCAGGGAAGGGGATCCAATGTGAAGGAGTTTTCCTCTTGGCCGTGATTTTAGGAAGCTGTATTAAGATAGTCTCCTCCAGCGTGTGTAACCGGCTTCTTTATTTTCAGGACCAAGGCATCTGTCCTCCCGGCAGCTGTGCATGCCCGACTGCAGGGAGAGGCAGCACTATCAGAATGGGAAGCTGACTTACTTGATGTGCTGTGACAAAAACTTGTGTAATAGTTTCTAGATGGAGGAGAGTCGCTTGAAGAAGATCATCTTCTGTACAAGATCCAAAATCACATACCAAGAAACATGAGGAATGTGTTTTCCTACACTGTTTCCACACTGGCCTGAGATCCCTGAGATAGCAAAAGGAGCTGGTTGTTCTTCATTTAAGTGAAGAACAATGTCTTCATCTAAGTGAAGGGCTCCTTGACTGTACCATTAGACCCTTAAATTCATGACCATTGCAAAATGCTCCTGTACCTACCATGTTATTTCACTCGTCCAGCTTGCAGTCTCTCGCCCTGCAATAGTCTCCCAAAGGTTTTTATTTTATTATCTGGAATCTGTGAATGCTGCTGTAGATGGCAAAAGAGACATAGAAACTGTGGGTAAGGATCTTATTAATGGAAGGTTATTTTTTGGATTGTTAGGGTAGGTCCTAATTGCAAGTACAAATGTCCTTCTAAGATGAGAGGTGAATTGACTGTAGAAGAGGAAATGATTGTATGGTGGTGGAAGCAGTAATTGGAGTGATGTCCCTTGAAGATGGATCAAAGGTTCAGAAGCTGAGAAGGACAATGAAATTAATTTTCCTCAGTGCAATGCTGCTACTTGATTTTATCCCCAGAAGATTTATTTGTGACTCCAGAGTTCTACAAATTGAATAAATATGTGTTGTTTTAAGCAGTTAAGTTTGTAGTCATTTATTATCTCAATAATAAGAAATTAAAACACTCCGATAAGTGTCTGGGAATTAAAAGAATTGGCAATCCTGACCCCCTACTCAGGGGGCAATATAAAATTCTTTGTTCCAGATTTAGGGTAACCTGCAAGAGGAAAGGTATCTTAGTTTGGGTTTCTATTGCTGTGAAGAGACACCATGATGCTGGCAACTCTTATAAACAAAAAACATTTAATTGGGGTGGCTTGAATTTTCAGAGGTGTAATCCACTATCATAATGGTGCAACATGGTAGCATGGAGGCAGACATGGTGCTGAAACAGAAGCTGAGCATCTTGACTCATAGGCAACAGGAAGTGGTCTAACTCACTGTGTGTAGCTTGAGCATAGGAAACTCAAAGGCCGCCCCCACAGTGACATACTTCTTCCAACATACCTACTCCAACAAGGCCACACCTACTCCAAGAAGGCCACACCTACTCCAATAAGGCCACACCTCCCATTAGTGCCACTCCCTCTGGGGGTCATTTTCTTTCAAACCATGATAGGAATGCAGAGAAAGTGCTGTGAACAAATGAAAATTAGTCCTAAAAATTCAACCTTACCATATGATGCACGTAATCTTTTAGATATGACTTTGAAGCTAATCATACTCTACCACTGTAGTAAGGAGGTCGCTTGTTTGTCCCGGCCGCCCAGAACCAAAATAATCAGACAGAAACCATATTACTTAAATCACTGCTTGGCCCATTAGCTGTAGCTTCTTATTGACTGGCTCTTACATATTAATTTAACCCATTTCTATTAATCTGTGTACTGCCACGTGGCTGTGGCTTACCAGCTAAAGTACCATCTGCCTCCTGCAGGGCTACATGGATTCTCTCTGACTCCTCCTCCTTTTTCCCAGCATTCTGTTTTGTTTTCCCCACCTAGCTCTGTTCCCCTATAGCTCTGCTATAGGCCCAAAGCAGTTCCTTTATTAACCAATGATATTCACAGCATACAGAAGGGAATTCCCCATCATACCACTTTCCTTTTTTTTAATATTTATTTATTTATTTATTATGTATACAATATTCTGTCTGTGTGTATGTCTACAGGCCAGAAGAGGCCACCAGACCCCATTAAAAATGGTTGTGAGCCACCATGTGGTTGCTGGGAATTGAACTCAGGACCTTTGGAAGAGCAGGCAATGCTCTTAACCTCTGAGCCATCTCTCCAGCCCCTCATACCACTTTCTAAAGCAATCAAACATATGTTCTAACAGATTAACTTATAGCTTCTCAGTGGTTCGTATACTGACTGCACCTTTCCAGCTCTCTTGGCTGTTAGTTTCTATACACATCATTTTGGTTTGCTTTTATTATGCTGGTGTTTTTTATATCCAGGCCCCTAATTTATTGTGAGAAACAACTCATAATATGTTGTTGAGGAAAAGTATCCATTATTATTTTTCTTCATAGAGTAAACTTTCCTAATATGCTTTGCTATGAATAAAAGTTATCCTTTTATTTGTGATATTGTTTTATAATATATTGATAGAAGAAAATTCACTGCTATCTCTCTCACATAAAATTTCTGATATAGCAAAGGTATGAGCTTCCCCACAAAAAGGAATCCCCTGAATCTTCATGGACAATGGCAGAGTGTTCTACAATTTAACTCAACTCTGCCATGAACTGCAAGATTCTGTTCCTACAGAGTGTGAGAGAAGTCATTTTCCCAGCACACGAGTATGTTATTATTGACCGGCTCAGTAGTACTCCAAACTCCTTTTGTTGGGAATCTTAATAGAAGATTCATAATGCAGCAATGATTTTAATTCAGTCATCCAGTCCTTCTCCCATCTTCCCAGAGATTGTGGAGGGATGGAGAGGGCTGAAAGCTCCAACTCTCAATCACATTGGTGGGATCCCCTGTGATCAATCCCAGTTCCACAGTAATCTAAGTCATTCCCCCAAAAGTCATCTCCCCAATCAGGAAACGCCATGGGGGACCTCTCGCAGGCCCCCATGACGAATGTGGTCCAGTCATTCCCG
>PVIU01009695.1:43024-74874 GCA_004026605.1 Ondatra zibethicus
GCTTATTAGACACAGGTGCGGATGTAAGTATTATTACTCCAAACTCTTGGCATCCGAATTGGCCTCTTCAGGAGGTAGATGTTCAGTTCATGGGAATTGGAACCTTATCTCGAGTAAGACAAAGCACGAGATGGGTCAAATGCATAGGGCCAGAAGGTCAAATAGGAAAACTAAGGCCATATGTAGCCAATATTGCAGTCATTCCCCCAAAAGTCATCTCCCCAGTGTGAACCTGAGTCTGTCTGAAGTCTGTTATCAATAGTGAAAGACATGGAGATGTTTCAGGAGCTGAGAACAAAAGGTCAAATACTACAACATAAGGTGTCCCTGTTATTTTTATCACTTAGGAAATCACAGGGATTTTAGTGCCAGAAACCATGTGCAAATACAAAATAAACTACTCTTCAACTTATGGTAGGAAACGCCCCCATTTCACCCACTGCACACTGGAAATATCATGCAGATAAAACTAAATTTAATATACTTAGCCTGAGAAACTTAGCCCAGCAACATAGTGCATTATAAGATGTCCAACATTTACCTTCTGAGTGTGGTGCTAACTGGGGGCTACAATTCCCTGCTACTGCTCAGCATTGCAAAACAGTATTAAACTTACATCACTGACCCAGAAAAAAAATTCAAAATTCAATGTGTGATGCTTACCAAATGGCATCCTCTGACATTGTCAAAAAGCCAAAATACTGAGCAATGATGCATGAGAAACTGTTTGTATGGATTTTGTGTTGTATCACTAGACACACCATCTACTTGATTGTCTATTTGTTCTATGGTATGTAAGTGTCAAAATTCATATGTTGAAATCTAGTTTCCAATATAATAATAGTTGAGGAAGTGACTATGCCTTAAGGGTAGGGTTCATGAATAGGAATGGTGATCTTATAAGAGAATCCAGAGACGCTTTCTGCCCTTTCCAAGCTGGCAAAATTCAGCAAGAAGGCACCACCTGCAACAAAAGCAAGCAGGAATGTAGTGGCTTTTCAATTATATTTTAATAAATAATGAGTACCTGAAGATCTGAGAGTAAAACAATCCCACTGGTCAGTTTTACAGGCAAGGTTATGGTAATACACACTTTTAATCCCAGAAACCACAATGATACACACCTTTAATCCCAGTAGCTACATTAGTTGCCAAAAAAAATCGAGCAGTACATGCCTTTAATCATGGTGGTGAATGCCTTTAATCCCAGCCCAAGGCCCAAGGCAGAAACCTCCATAGGAGCAGGTACAAGGGAGAAACCTCTGTGGGACCAGGCGCAAGTCAGGGACCTCCAAGGGAGCAGACCCAAGCCAGAGATGTCTGCAAGACCGGGCCCAAGCCGGGGACCTCTGCAGGAGCAGGCCAAAGCCAAGGACATCTGGCGGAAGAGGCCTGAGCCAGCGGCTTCCGCCAGAGCAGGCCTGAGCCAGTGACCTAACCTGGAGCAGGCCAAGGCGGTGACCTCCACAGGAGCAGGTACAAGGGAGCAGGCCTGAGTCAGAGACCTCTGTGGGATGGGCCCAAATCAGGAATCTCTGGGGGAGCAGGCCTGAGTCAGCAACCTCTGATGGAGCAGGACCAAGACAGCTACCTCAGTGGGAGCAGGCCCAAACAAGCAACATCCATGGGAGCAGGCTCGAACAACTCCTGGGAAGGCAGAACAACCCCTGGGAGCACTGAGCAACTTCTGGGAATATTGAGTGACCTCCAGGGTGACTGGAACCATGGTCCTGACTGCATCACAAGCAGCAACCATCTGAGCCTCGAATTCACTGGCACCTGGAAGACTGATCACCAGAGACACAGCCCCAACTACACTAATCAGAGGAAAAGATGAGTAGACAAGGTAAGAACACCTGCAACACCACAAAGAACAACATGACACCAACTAAAATTAGTGGCTCTACAACAGCAAGACTTGAACACCCCAATATAGATGAAGCAGAAGAAAATGACCTAAAAAATAACTTTAGGAGAATGTTTGAGGCCCTTAAAGAGGAAATGAAAATTTTCCTCAAAAAAATGGAGGAAAAGACAAACAAAAATTGGAAGAAATCAACAAATCCCTTAAAGAAAACCAAGAAAATGTAATCAAACAGATGAAAGAAATGATTCAAGACTTGAAAACTGAAATAGAGACAATAAAGAAAACACAAACCAAGGGAATTATAGAAATGGAAATTATGAGAAAATGGTCAGGAACCACAAATGCAAGCATAAACAGCAGAATACAAGCAATGGAAGAGAGAATGGCAAGCATTGAAGATACACTAGAGGAAATAGACTCAAAGGTCAAAGAAAACACTAAACTAACAAAAGCTTAACACAAAATATCCAGGAAATATGGGACACCATGAAAAGACCAACCTAAGAATAATAGGGATAGAAGAAGAAGAAGAAGAAGAACTCAAAAGCACAGAAAATATATTCAACAAAGTCATAGAAAACTTTTCCAACCTAAAGAAAGATACACATATGAAGATAGAAGAAGCTTACAGAATACCAAATAGACTGGATCAAGAAAAAAGTACCCTCATCACACAATAATCAAAATATTAAACATACAGAATTAAAAAGAATATTAGAGCAGCAAAAGAAAAAGGCTAAGTAACACATAAAAGCAGACCTATCAGAATTACACCTGACTTCTCAATGGAAACAAAGAAAGCCAGAAGATTATGGTTAGGTCAAGTGTTATACAGACATTAAGAGACCATGGATGCTAGCCCAGAACACTATACCCAGCAAAACTTTCAATCACCATAAACAAAACAAGATATTCCATGACAAAAACCAGATTTAACCAATACCTAGCCACAAACCCAGCCCTATACAAAGTACTAGAAAGAAAACCCCAACCCAAGGAAGTTGGCTACATCTACAAAAACACAGACAATAGATGATCTCACAGTAGCAAATCTCAAAGAAGGGAAAAACACACACAATAACATCACCAACAACGAAACTAAAATCCTAGCCCTAGAGAAGATTATAAAATGAAAGAAAACAGCTCTCAAAACACAGTCTCATTCTAAGATTCCAGAAGGCAGGATTACCATTTCAGACTGAGGTTAAAGTAAGAATCAGTGGCTAGCTGTTTTGCTTTTCAGATCTTCAGATTGAAACCCCCCCCACTACAAAAAAAAAAAAAAGAAAATTGACTGAAATGATCCAGCCTCACAGAATACTCCAGTAAGGACTTGACCATAATCCTAAATTTTCTTTGGGTCCCCACAAGATTATCAGCACCCCCAATCAGCAGGAAGTAGCCTAGAAAACTATGCCCACATTCCCAAAAAATGGATTATGGATATTTGTTTTTGTCTAATGTGTTGGTTACAAGTTGTTATAGATAATGGTCAGGAAAAAAGCTAAACAAAGGAATTTAGATTCAAAGTTTTGTTTTCAAAAAAAAAAAAGAAAAGGCCAGGCAATGGTGGTGCACATATTTTATACCAGCACTTGGGAACAGAAACAGGCAGATCTCTGTGAGTTCAAAGTCAGCTTAGTCTACACAGCAAGTTCCAGGACAGGATCCATAGCTACCGAGAAACCCTATTTTGAAAAGCCAAAAAAAACAAACAAAGAAAGAAAGAAAGAGAAAAAAGAAAGGAAAAGAAAAAAGAGGATATAAATATGATAAGATAGAAAGGTAGATTACTGAATCTACTCTGAAAAGGGAAAATATAGATATAATAGGATAAAAAGGTAGATTCTTGAATCTACTTTTTAAAAGCACCTATTAGTTATAAATGTTTTATAATTGGTTTTACTTTTGTATATTGTATACAAATTTTATATATTGATACAAATTTGAGATTAATTTTGTTAAAACATATTGTACATACATTTCTAATCTTGTTCAAAGTATTGTACTCATACAGCTCATTTAACAATGTAATGCAAATTTCTAGTCCTTGAAAATTATTATTATCAACTGTTTAGGATAATAAAGAAATATAGGTTAGTAGTTAATCACCTCGTATAATCAAACTTGGAGTCAGATTAGGTATGTTTTCAAGGTCAAATAAAGATATAATTTAAATAGACAGGTCATCTTCAAACACTTCAGAGATCTACAGAATATGGCATTTAAGATGTTTTAATAACCTAGGCTTTTCTTTTGTATGACAATGAAACATGTCTGCTCCTGACAGCACCAACCTACTTCAGAGAAAATAATGAGCATCAAAGAAACTCCATATGGAGTTTGCTTTCTTTGTAGCAAAAGTAAGTCACTGGGCAAGAAAATGCCCCTGCCTTGACTGCTGACATTATGCTGTTGAAATTAGACAAGCAGGACACAAAATATCCTGCTTCAGAGAAAAGTCTGTTGAATATGCTAGACCTGTAGGATGAAGATGGATGTCCCAACATTGCAGAAGAACTTTGGGTGAGTGTCCAGGTGGCCAGCTGTTTCTGTTATTACTCATATTTTTTGGAAGTCACTTGTTTACACTTCCTGCTGACTCAGTTAATATTAGTTCCTCCTTGGATCTCTGAGGGAGTTGAAGATTAGATAGCTATAGTTATAATTTACCAGACACAGAAAGCAAGTTATGATAGAAAGTAAATTAGGTATAAGACTTTAGCTTCACCAAGATAGAATACATATGAATTTGTCAAATGCAAATGGACTAGACATTGTTGATGTATTTATTGCCTGTATATATTGTATATAGTCATTGTACTTTTTGTGTATAGTTTCTTATATTAGTTATAGCCTTCTTTTTTATTTTAGACAAAAAGAAGAAAGGTAGTGGCTTTTCAGTTGTATTTTAATAAATAAAGACTGCTTGAAGATCTGAGAGTAAAACAGTCCCACTAATCAGCCTTACAGACCAGGTTATGGTAAAACATACCTTTAATCCCAGTAACCACAATAACATGCACCTTTAATCCCAGTAGCCACACTAGTTGCCATAAAAATCGGGTGTTGCATGCCTTTAATCCCAGCCCTAGAGAGGATTATAAAAAGGGGTTTGGGTGCAGAATCAAATAGATCTTGGGAGGTCTCTGGCCTGCTATTCTAGCTGAATGTGGCTACGTTAGATTCAGTGAGAGACCCTGTTTCAAAATCTAACATGGAAAGCTGAGCAGGTGATGCATGCCTTTAATTGCAGCACTTGGGAGGCAGAGGCAGGTGGATCTTTGAGTTCTAGGCCAGCCTAGTTTACAGAGCTAGTTCCAGGAAAGAAATCCTGTCTCAGGGGAAAAAACTGTAAGGTGGAGAACCAACATAAACCTCTAGCTCCATATGCATGTGAACACACCTACACACATACATGTGTATGCACACACCTTTACACACAGAGAGAAAAGTACAAAAATAAAATGGAATGACAAATTAAATTAATTTAAACTAGGTAGCAAATTACAAATGAATCAATAAAGTTGGAGTTGGGAAATTTTAAAGACTATTAAATCCAACACATTTCTCATGAGAGTAATCAAGAAGAAAAGAAGGCTTTAAACAGCTGTCTGTGGATGTGTCCTGTTTTGTGGCAAAGGGAGAGTTGACACTGCAAGCAGAATTAAAATTGCTAATCAACTGAGTTGGAGAGTAAATTAGGTGGGACTACCTAGGTGGCTCCAATACCATCGCAAGGAAGGGAGACAGTGTGAGAATGATACACTCACTGGAAAGTGGCCAACCTTTGCTGGCTTTGGAAACAGTAAGAGACCATTAACATAAACTGTCTTGAGATACCAAGTTTGCAGAATACTGTCATTGATTCCCTCCCTGTTTTTTTTTCCACCCTTTTACTGCGCAGATGCACAGCGCCATCTCCTGGAAACTCTGGCCCCTACATTCTGCCGCACAGAACCTTGAAAAAAGAGGAAAGGAGCCCAAGGGAGTTAGGCTATGCCAGGAATATTCTTCCTTATAGCCACAAGGAGGAGCCTTTTAAAGAAAATATGAAAAAAGAAAACAATATCATTTTGAGCTAAGTTTGCGGCTTTTTCTCTATCCTTTCTCCCCTTACAGGAATTTATTGTACAGATACCAAGCTCATCACACTAGACACCGTGGTTCTTATGACTCTGTGGTTCTTGTCAAGGTCCCTCTCCTATGAGTCTGCTGTGTTTGTCAAGGGCCCTGTATTGCCTAGAAATAATCCCCACTATAAGACCTTTCACACAAATTAAAATCTGTATTTTCTGCC
This sequence comes from Ondatra zibethicus, assembly GCA_004026605.1. Classification (NCBI taxonomy): domain Eukaryota; kingdom Metazoa; phylum Chordata; class Mammalia; order Rodentia; family Cricetidae; genus Ondatra; species Ondatra zibethicus. The sequence continues at coordinate 49,192 of PVIU01009695.1, forward strand.
CCCTCCCCCGTTTTTGGTTCCAAAGTTCACTTTTGCAACCAAAGGCCTAAAGAAGGTATCTGCACCTACAGGACCTGAGTAGACAGCACTCAGGTATATGTAGTATTGTGGCCTTTTTGTGTCTACCATATTCTTTTACTAAGAAGTGTAATTTTTATCGGGTGGTGGTGGCACTTGCCTTTAATTCCAGCACTCTGGAGACAGAGGCAGGCAGATCTCTGTGAGTTCAAGACCAGCCTAGTCTTCAGAGCAAGCTCCAGGACAGCTAGGACTGTTACACAGAGAAACCCTGTCTCAAAAAAAAAAAAAAAAAAAAAAGAAGTGTAACTCTCTTTGTTAAGAAGATACAACTCTGGGGGCTAGAGAGATGATTCTCTAGGTTAAGAGCACTGACTGCTCTTCCAAAGGTCCTGAGTTCAATTCCCAGCAACCACATGGTGGTTCACAACCATCTGTAATGAGATCTGGTGCCCTCTTCTGGTGTGCAGGTGGATATGCAGGCAGAACACTGTGTACATACTAAATACAGACATCTAAAAGGAAAAGAAGACACAATCCCTTTGTTGTGTGTCATAGGCTCTCACTGTCCTCTCTCCAAAACCAGTTCTTCGCGAACAACCCATATCTTTCTCTCCAGAAGGCCCGAGGACAAAGTGGGGCTTGTCATCTGAGCTAGTCACATGCTTCCCAAACAGAAGACAGTTCTGTGTAGCACCTTCCAAGAAAGAAATGGTGCCTGCCTGTGCTCTGGCGTATCAGTCAGGTTCCCCTGGAGGTAGAAAGCAACATACACAGATTAGAGTTTCTAATTTTGTCCAGAATAACCAGGGTAAATTAAATTACATAAGTGATGAGTTGGAAGGCCCCTTCACTTTGGACCCTGTCATTTTCTTGAGATAGGGAGGCAAACTGGGGTAAACAATAACATAATAATAATTATATTACATAATAATGAGTGATTAGTATACACATGGTAAGCCAACAGATCTTGGTTACAGTTGGTTGATAAATATAATCAGTCACTTTGAATGCATTTCACTAGCCAAAATATCAGGAAATCTGAAGTATCAGTAGGTCCAGTACAAATTTTTGGCACTCAGAATATAAAGTCTGTAAATTTTGTTCTGTGTCTTCAGGAAATGTATGATGATGCTCTCAAGCAATCAACACATGAATTTTTGTGAACTATGAATTTTCTAATTAAGTCTTAGATGCTTTCTCTAAACATAATTCCAAAAGGAATTTGTGCTATCATTTTTTTTTTATTTTATGTATGAAGGGACTCTAATCAGCCCAAGTATGGCAAACATGGCTCTGGCAGACCTTGCCCTTCTCCCCCATTTCCTCTGCCTTGCTAAAAACCATTAGATTATGTTCCTAAAGCTAGTCACTGATGTCTATTCCCTCATTTGGCTACTTCCTCATCCTGAGGCTGACAATCAAGGTCCAGCAACCAAAAGTCCCCCTTGGCTCACCTGATTAACATGCCCAATTAAAATTAAACACCTCATCCTAAATATGGGATTTCCCCTTTTACCTTTATAAACCGCCATTTGCCTATGGACCAGATCTATCTCCTCTCTATCCAGAGGCAGTCCTTTGTGCCCTGGGGCAAATATCCCTTCCCATTCTCTTTTATTTCCTTCCCCTTTTCCTCACCCTCTATTTCCTGTATTTGCCTCCCTTATCTCCTGCCCTTTGTTCCCCTGGGGCAAATAAATCTCCTTTGTGCTGAGTACTTGCTCTTGGGATGTCCTGAGTCCTTACACATCCCATGTACACCTGTGCATGTAAGTGTCTGTGCCAGTGAGTGAAGGTGCCTGAGGAGTTCAGAAAAGGGTGTTGGAGCCCCTAGGGCTGGAGTTACAGGTGGTTGTGGGCTGCCCATTGTGGGTGCTGGGAACCAAATCCAACTCCTCTCAAGAGCAGCACATGTTTTTGGGGGTTTTTGGGGGGGTGTTTTTGGTTTTGTCTTTTTAGTTTTCCAGACAAGGTTTCTCTGGCTGTCCTGCATCTCCTGGAACTCATTCTCTAGACCAGGCTGGCCTTGAATTTAGAGATCCTCCTCTTGAGTACTGGGATTAAAGGTGTGTGCCACCACCGCCTGGCCAGTATATGCTCTTAACCACCGACCCATTGATACAGCCCTATAACATGATTCTTAAAGGAAAATGCTTTGCTTAAACTATCAAATGTAAATTTCATTCCAAACTATATTATACAATGCACATTATCACTGAATGAACTTCTATTTAAAAAATCATAAGTCTTTACTATGATTTTAAAAATCATAATACTTTACTTATATTTTCCAAATAAATGCTTCTGTAAAGAAAAAGATAAATAAAACAGAACGTAAACAAAGGAAAAATTATGAATGAAGGAATATCAGTCAACAAAAGGTGAGCATACGACTGCTTTCTTTTTCAAGGAAAACTGCAAGCATTCTGCTTAGTATTTAGGGAATCTGTGCATGCATTTAAAGACTGTCATTTGAAAAGGTGCCATAAGCAATAATGTACTGCCAGATTTTGTGGGCATCAAAGACTGTGTCATAAGGACAGACTAAGAGAACTGGGAAGTAAATTTGTCTTCTCAACAACAACAATCTTTAAAAATGGAGTTCCAATTCAGAGGCAGAATCGAACATTCATCCCATTTGTTTGTTATGAAAAGGGAGGAACCTGGAATAGGTGATGACGATGACATACCTGCTTTGATGACAGAGGAAGGCTGCTACTGTGGCAGTAGAAACTAACAGGGACACACTGTGACCAAGACTACTCTTATAAAAGAAAGTATTTCATTGGGGCTGGCTGACAGTTTCATAGGTTAGTCCATTATTATCATGGTGGCATGAAGGCAGACATGGTGCTGGACAAGCAGCTGAGGGATTCATCCTGATCTGGAGGCAAAGAGAGAAATACTGGGCCTGGCATAAGCTTTTGAAACCTCAAAGTCCATCCCCAATGACACACTTCCTTCAGTAAGGTCACAGCTACTCCAACAAGGCCATACCTCCTAATCCTTCCCGAATAGTGCCACCCCCTGGTGGCTAAATACTTAAATACATGAGCCATTCCTACTCATACCACCACATTGGTCCAGATCATATAGGGTCCAGGGACAGGATTTACTCTGCAGGTATGTAAGCAGAGTGACTTGATCATCATTTTAGGAGACCTCATCTGGCAATGATATTGAGGACAGATTGATCCATAAAAGATATAAGAAAAGGCATGGAGCCATTATCTAATGAGAATAAAAATAGCACACTGTGTTTAAATGCATTATTTCGTAGGTACTATGCTAATATGTGTCTTCTCACTTACTAACCTCTCCAAGTTTATCCAAGCTTACAAAAAGAAGATAGCTGGGAAGAGCAAAAATTTTCCCTTGGTTCTCACATATCACTTAACACACATCTTTATTTACTTTATTATTTTACATGCACGAGTGTTTTACCTGTTGTACATATGTATGTTCACCATGTGCACACCTGGTACCTGTGGAGGTCAGAAGGCAATGGATCCCCTGGGCCTGGAGTTGCAGAGTTGAAAGCGGACACGGACACATGGAGTCAAACTTGGATCCTGTGCTAGAGCTCTTCACCACCGAGTCAGTCCTCCATCAACACAACAAACTTCTTTAATCTAACTGCTCACTCTCACCTCCCCAGGATATCTCAAGGTATCTTCTGGATGTGTAGCGTCGCCTGAGCTCAATGGTTTGAAGGACGGGACCCCAGCGAGTGAATCGACTCATTGGAAGGTGATTAGATCAAAGGGTTCCAACCTCAGCAGTTGATCAACTCAGTAAAGGTTCATAATTTGTTGGCATCATTAGGAGGTGAGGCCTGGTAGAGGAAGTAGGTAAAGAAGGTATGCCTCAGACCCTTCTCAGCTACCTCCCCATCTCTCCGCTTCCCATTGGCCATAAGATAAGCAGCTCTGTTCTGCCACATGCACCCACCATGATATTCTGCCTCACTAACCCCCAGGAACAGTAAAGCTAAGTAGCATGACCACAGCCTTTAAGCACAGTAAGTCTTTCCTCCATTGACATTTCTTTGTTAAGCTACAGCAACAATATACATCTATCTGTTCCCTTCTTAACATCCTGGCCATTACCATCCTAGCCTAAAGGACCACAACCTACACCTGGAATATACACTTATCTCGCATTTAGATTTTACACAGAACTGTGCACTCCTTTAATCCATTATTCTCAATGAAGAGAAAATAATTTCAAGTGTAAACCTGAATATTTCATAGCACACCCCAATTCTGCTTCAGATACCCAGGTTCCATAGCTCTCTGGATAAAACCAGAATCTCTCCCATTGGTCTACGTGACCTATCTCTTCATTTCATCTCTACCACCTACCTTTTTACTGGTTCTCTTTCAGTTTCTCAAATCTAAGTCTCTCATCCGCCGCGACCTTGGCCTATGCTTCCCCACTACCCACAACACACCTCTCACTGCATCTGACCTCCTGTCCTTTCACTTCTCTTTTAGTTCTTGGTTCACGACATAACACTGTGTATCCTTGTTATCAGAAGTTCTCTCTGAATAATTTGCCACCCGTTGGTGCTGATGGACCATAATTTCAATTTGTGATTGATCAATGTCAATTACTCCTAAATGATAAGAAGTTTCTTAAGGGGTGAGATCGTGTCTTGACAGAGGTTTCTGTCCCACCTGGTCCCACAGCCATTCAGTCCCAAAGAAACACACAGAGGCCTACATTAATTACAGACTGGTTGGCCCATTAGCTCAAGATTCTTATTAACTAACTCTTACATCTTAAATTAACCCATAATTCTTGTCTGTGTTAGCCACGCAGCTTGGTACCTTTTATAAGTAAGGCATTCTCATCTTGCATCCTCTGCGTCTGGGTGACGACTACAGACTGAGCCTTTCCTCTTCCCAGAATTCTACTATTCTGGTTGCCCCACCTATACTTCCAGCCTGGCTACTGGCCAATCAGCATTTTATTAAACCAATACAAGTGACAAATCTTTACGGGATACCAGACCATTATTCCACAGTATGTGTCTTTGGTTTTGGTACTAAGGATTAAGCCCAGAATCCTGTACATGCTAGGCAAGTGCTCTACCATGAGCTACATCCCCAGCCTCTTGTGTTTTGAGACAGTCTATGTAGTTCAGGCTTGCCTCAAACTGAAGATCCTGCATTCCCAGTCTCCCACTTGCTGGAATTTTTATTCAGTTATCAAATCACCAAAACATATCACAGTAAATTGCATGAGTGCCCAATAAATATTTATTGGATAAATAATCAAATAATCATAGGACTAAGCAAGAGAATTGAAGTCAATATCTGTCAAGTTCACTGGCAACTGTCAAAAGTAGCCTGAGTTTACAGATGAGGCAAAATTCAAAAGCAACTGAACAAGAAAGTGAAGAAAAGAGGACAGACAAAGTGAAAGAGCAGCAGCAGTGTCAAGAGAAAGTTATTTATTTTCATTTTGCTGTTGTCATTACTATTATTCCTCTATACTGAGAAGACAAAGAAGAAAAAATTGAAAATGTCAGAGACAGGATATAACCTGAGAATTGTAGTTAAGGGGATTTTAAAATGCCAGCAAAGGGATAAGGAAGCAAAGATATCATAAGGGTTGGTTAACTTAAGCATGATTATATAACGAGTTGAAAATATTTGAATCAATAAAGATGCTGGTGGGCTAAAATAAACTACACTTAGAGGGAGAAAACAAAAGCGAACTGTGTCAGAAGAAAGACAGTCACTAGAGGGATTCATTAAAATCCAGTAAGCATAAGGTATAAGGAGGGAAATGGAGATGTTTCTAGAATAAAAGAAACTTAAGATAAACCAATCACAATGTGCAAATCTGATGAATTCTGACTTTAAGAAGCAAGTGAAAAACTAAACATGAACATTAAATCATCTGAACTATCATGTATGAAGTAAGTGTGGTTATAAGACTGTTAGGTTTATCTTCATTTGCGGGCAGATGAGCACAGTCCTACAATTGCAATACTGGTGGAGACAGACAGAAGAGAATCTTGAGATCAAGGCCAGCCTGAGCTACACGGCAAGCTCCTAACTTGAGGTATAGGGATAAAACTGAAAGTCAAAAAAAAAAAAATCATCTACCCTTCTGTTCGAGACACGTTAACTGGGCGTTCTATGCAAAAGAAAAATCTGTAGTATAACATGAAGACAGAATATTTGTTCCACTAAGGAGGTGTTATGTTTCAATCAAGGGGCAGTCACTAAAAAATATCCGGTCTACCTCTGCCATTATCTCGATATTATTCACTCAGTTTTCTGAAACAAATCAAGTGCCTCAGAGCAAGGGTCCTGAGCAAAGTGAGCTACGTAAACGATGGGTTGGAGTGTTTGAAAGAGTTAAGCATTCTAGATTTTAAGAAATAAAATTGTGTTCTCTGCTTATTTGTGTTAGAAAATAAAACCGTAAGGATTTGGATAAAAATTCTTTAGATTGGAAGCATCCCAATGACTAGAATGTTGAAGTATGGGGGCCTCTTTTCCGATCTTATCCTCAGCAATTCCCAAAGCACTGGGGTCCTTTTTTTCTTTCAAGGCACGTACATACACACACTCCTTCTCTCTCTTAAAGCGTCAGCTAATAATTTTAAAAGTAAATTTTTATTTTGTCAAGAGTACGCTCAGAAAAAGGGTAATAATAGCGCATTCTGGGAGAGAGCACATTGTGCGGCGGGAGGGCTACGGGGGCACCGGTCAGGACGTCCGGCAGCGGGTTGCAGAGGAGGCGGACCCACGAGCCGGGCCAGCTGCGCCCCAGAACCCTCCCCTCCACTCCCCTCCGCAGGGCGGCGAAGGGCGGCTGGAGCACCGAGCAGGGCCAGCGCCTTGTCCCTCCGCCACGCTAACGCCAAGGGAACCACGGCCAAAGCATCCGCGCCACTACCCGGCGGGTTCCCACTTCAGCTCCGCGCCCCATACTCCGCTTCCGGGCCCGCGGGGGAGGGCCGAAAAAAAACGTGCACCAATCTCTATGTAAGCGTGGACGTCTGTCTTCTACGCCAATGAGAGAGCTGGTGGGCGGAGCCAAGGGCGTGGGCTCGCTCCGGGATTTAAACTTGAACGGCCGACCGTTAACGACTGCATTCTGAACGTGAGCGGGGGCGATTTGTCTCCCTGCGTGATTGGGAATCTGTGGGCTTCAGTGGGCGGCGAGGAGACGACCTAACCCGCGGCAGCGGTGGTGGCAGCTGGTGACGTGCGCGGAGCCGGCAGCGGGGGACACTTCCTGGGCCAGGGTGCGGCAGAGGCCCGTGCTCCTTCCCGGGACCGCTGCGCGTGGATTTGCGTTCCCCTCCCTGGCCGGGCTCTTGCATTCAAGGTAAATCCCGGCGCGGGCTGCTTGGGGCAGAGGCCGCCCAAGCTCCTCCAGGTCACAATGTGCACCCTGTACGCGCCACTCCTGGCCGGAGGCTGAGCGAGCTGACTGAGCTCTCGGGGCCAGCGTGGAGGCTGGGGGCTGGTCCCTGGGGAAGGAGCCGAGCTCCCGGCACGCCCACGGCCAGATGGTGCGACTTGTGTCGTTTATTGTTCGAAGAGCAGGAAAGTCGTCTTACGTTTGGGTTACACCTTTTGTGGGCTCATACCTACAACCAGCCTTCCATAGCGTTTGCTTAGGATTTAGGATAGCGGGTAAAATTGAAGGACCCGCTCTGTGTGACTGTTTCCCGGGTAGAGATAAACCTTTAAAAGGCTGTACATTAATAATGCAAACAAAAATATTACAGTGCCCTTTCAGGTTTGTTAAGTTTTTCAATATGCAGTGCTGATGAAAGTGAATAAATAAAAGTAAGCATGCTAACGCTTGTGTTGGGTAATGAGATTTCCTAGACAGCAGGTGTCATTTGACTTGGAAGTTAAATTGCACCATAATTTCAGTTATATCCGAATCCAGGAATTTAAGAGTTAAAAAAATCCCACCCTCCGAATCCTTTCAGCTGTAACTAGGTAATAACCCTGGACCATTACACTGCTCACAACAATCTATAATGAGATCTGGTGCTCTCTTCTGGAGTGCAGGCAGAACAGTATATATTTAATAAATAAATAGACATTTAAAAAAAGACATACCGTACTACACTGAGGTAGATTCCAAGAAGCATCACACCTGGCACTAAACCCATCTATCTAATCTTTAATTGGTGGGATTTAATAAGAAAGTAAGACACTCTAGCAAAGATCTTTCCGATAAATGGTTATCTAATTTGCCTTGAAAAGGAACAGTGTGAGGTGCTGTTGACTAGCAAAAGAAAAGAAGAAAAAGGAATAACATATGATATTTGTAGTATCAGGCTTTAATAAATTTAAATGCAAGGCACAGATTTCCAGGGGCATAGCTAACAAGTGCTTTTTGCTTTTTCATTTCATAATTCTTTTGGACAGGGATTAGAAAATATTTAGACCCTTTACTGTTTGTTTAAGACTTTGTGCCGGGCAGTGGTGGCGCACGCCTTTAATCCCAGCACTTGGGAGGCAGAGGCAGGTGGATCTCTGTGAGTTCAAGGCCAGCCTGGTCTATAAGAGCTAGTTCCAGGACAGGCTCGGAGCTACAAAGAAACCCTGTCTCGAAAAACAAACAAACAAACAAAAAAAGACTTCTTAGGTCTTTTTTAAGAGCCAGTCTTTGGAATTTTGGCTGGTTGTTGCTTCTTGTCCTGGTAGAAAGCCTAGCTTGCTGGGCCTATACAATAGTGTTAACTTCTGCATCTATTATACAGACCCTCTTTGTTGGATTCTCTGAAACATTATTTTCTTCTTCTGTGTCAGCACAGTCCCTTTTGGCCTTTGTTTCTTCCTTGTGGAGTACATGTGGGTGCTCAATGCGTCCTCTACGTACAAAATGCTGGATCCGGGATTCTAGTCCTTGACATTTAGGGCGATCCATGAGGGGCTTGTATGTGCGCATTCTCACGCCTTCTACAAAGGCACTGGTTTGCTTTATGACAGAGGGCTTAATGTTTCTCCATTCTGTTACTTCATCCATCTTTGTTCCTGGCCCACATGTTATCATGACAGAATCTAGTCCTTGTAGCATGCTATATAGCATGTGGGTTTTAACAGCATGATTAGCCCATAGCTGTTGTAGGTGGGTAACATTGAATTCCTGAACCTCGTGATCATAAATCCATTTGGTATTTTCAAATTTGCAGTCGTACAAGACTAGAGGAAATTCAACAGCCATGCTAAGGAGAAACAAATGCAAGAATGCACAGCAGTTAGCCAATAGTTCTTTTTTAAATACTGAGCTTTAGTTGAGATTAAGGGGACAGGGAAGATCTACCAGTGCCAATGGTTAGTAACATCTAAGAAAATACAACACTGTCTTAATCTGGAGCAACTCTGACTCCATTTTAAAAGGAAGGAAAAAAAGCAGTGATCAATTTGATTGGTATTAAGTTAATGTCAGTGGCAACAAATCACCAAGATGTGGGTTGATAATTCATAAGACACTCTGGCTCTCCATACCATAAAATTTAAGACCAGTTATTTATCCAGATTTGTTCATGATATTATCACAGCCTAGGAATGAACTTCTGGTATCACTGTTTAGCCACAGCCTGCTCACAAAAGAAAAGCCTCTTTTCTACCTTCCCTATAATTTCAGAAGCTGGGAATTAGAAGCCTAGTCCAAATATCTATTTCCTTATTAATGGAAAAATCTAGTAGATAGTACCCCCCCTTATGTTCATAACATTCTACAAATCAGAAGTTTGTGAAGGGAGCTGGGGAGATGGCTCAGTGGTTAAGTGCACTCACTGTTCTTCCAGAGGACCCGGGTTCAATTCCGTGCCCACATAGTAGACCACAACCTTCTGTAACTCCCATTTCTAAAATATCTGACACCCTTTTTGTGGTTACCAGATACACAAGTGGTATGCAGACAAAACACCCATACACACAAAACAAAATCTAACAGTATAAAGTTTAATGAACCAGATTATTATTTCAGTAATCATGAGAGAGAGAAGAATGTACTAGTTTGGTTTAACTTACCTATATTGAGGTTTCTCGGGATTTTTCTCTATATTTAGCAATTCATCAATAATCTCTGGCTTTTCCATTCCTTGGCCAATCAGGAAGAGGATAGCCATCATACACCGAACTTGATGATACAGGAATGCCTGGCCAATCACTTCAAACTGACATAACTGGAAAGGTTCTTGCCTTCTCTCCTCATCCAGAGTCTGAGCCACTAGTTGTACTTGTGCAGACAGAATAGTCCTCTGAAAATTAATCACTCCATTGGCCACATCCATTTTACACAAGTTTCTGAAATCATGAGTGCCAACATACTTCTGAGCTGCAGAATTCATGGTTACAATATCTAAATCAGCACGAGGGAAAAAATAGCGGTAAGTCCGCTCAAGGCAGCTAAACCTAGCACTGAAGCTAGGCTCTACAGGGGCCCAGGCCAATATTCGGATATCTGCAGGGAGCACCCGATTGAGAATGTGGGTATAACGGATCTCTTTAGCAACATCATCGGCTTCCTCTTTTAAGTTAGAATCATCTGAGTCCCTGCCCCTTGGAAACTGAGAACGTAGGTCCAGAGAAATCACCTGTAAAATTAGAGAGAAACTGTTTAAGAGATGATCTAAAGACTCAGTATGTACACTCAGATTTCCATTATTACTTGCTTTGAGAAACAAGGTATTGGCCCTTACCTGACCAAAGGCACTAACTCCTTTGTCTGTTCGACCACACCGGTGATAGTTGGATGTCTGTCTGCTTTCTACAAGTCGGGTCTTGGTTAAAGCCTCGAACAGTTTCTCTTCAATGGTATTGCTTGTGTTTTCTTGACTGGCAAAGCCCTGGTATCCCCAGCCTAGGTAGGCTATTTTTAGAGCTACATGTCTTCGGCCATGAGCACTGAAATCAAATGCACGCTTAGCTTTTCCAGAGCCTAAAGGATTTTCTCTGATGTTTGAGTCTTTTATATTGTTGGCCTGTTTTTGCTTAAGTCTTTTCACTTCCTGCTCCAGTTCCTTTACTCTGTTTAAAAGTTTCTCAATCTGGTTTCTGTCTGTGTTTTCAGCCATGACAGCCGTAGGAAGAAATCATGCAGGTCCACTCTGTGGAAAAAAAGAATGAAGTAATACATCAGTTCCAGTGCCTGGTCCTTTGGAGATGTCAGTGTCACATGACTTAATTATCATCTAAGCTGCACATGGCAGTGCAATCTTATAGCCCCATTACCTGGGGGCACAAGTTCTAGGCCAGTCAGGGGTACAGAATAAGATACTACCTCGAGAAAACAAAAGAACACTCAGATTTAATTTGATGTTAAAAGTGTAGGTTTAGATTGCCCAAGGTACCAGTTTAATTAGTATGGATTCATCACTCAGACACTGTCCCTTTACATTCTATCTGGCTACTTCACATAGGAAAAGGGAAAGATTCACCTATTTTTTAAAATATAGGGAAATGCCTCAATTTCATTTCTCTATTCCTTACTAACCAAGATGATTTATGTAGAATGTTTTTCTCCCTATAACGTTTCCTCTTGATTTCTCAGTACATTTATACAGTATTTTTAATAGTGACAATTACTTATATGGGCTACTTATGACTACTTCTGTTTCTGTTGTTTTATAATATTTCAAGTAAGTGGCATATATTGTTATCTAATGTTCTGTTTTGTTTTAAAGGTGGCCCAACAGAAGCTGTCTTAATTGAAGAAATATAATCAATGATTATATTTCACATTAGAAGTAGAACCTGGAGACAAATTTTTCTTTAAGCATTTGTAATGGCAGAAAAAAGGTAATAACTACTAGCTTTTTACAGCCAAATTTCATGTTTATAAAAGATTTCTATAACAGTTATACAAGAATTAGTGTGACATAATTTAGATCTGGAAGTTGAAGTTTCTCATGTATTTCAGTAACCAAACAGCAACAATACCACAGTCTCAACACTTAGGTGGTTCTAACCAATCTGTGACTGTAATTACTTGGATAGCATTTCTACATCTGTTCTAGGGCTGACTATGACCAAATAGTTCCCTTTTAATCTTTGAAGTTTATGATAGAAGATTAAACATCTTACAAGAGAAACTAAAATTACTAGAAGAAATATGGGGAAATGACATTTTTAATATTACTAACAGAGAAAAGGCTGGTGGGGAATTGAACTTAGAAGCCGGGCAGTGGTGGCACGCGCCTTTAAATCCCAAAGCAGGTGTGGGGTGGGGCCACAGAGGCAGGAGGATCTCTGTGAGTTCAAGGCCAGCTTGGTCTACAAGAGCTAGTTCCAGGACAGGCTCCAAAACTACAGAGAAACCCTGTCTCAAAAAATAAAGACCAAAAAAAAAAGAACTTAATTTAAGAGCTTCCTGTAGGATATGCTAGACAATCACTAAGCTATATCCCTAGGGGAAAGAAAGGCATTGCTAAGTAAAACATGTTCAAATATTTGAGAACAATTAATTGTGGAACAGTCTACAAGGATTGGAAAGTTTGATGGTATACCACTGTGGAGGAATGGAAAACTCACAGGTAATCCCATCTTGGAAATTGAACCTATGCTACTTGCTTGTGCAAGTATGTAAAAGCTTACAAGGTACTCGCTGTACTTTAATTAACAAGTGACTATAAGTCTAGATTATGTCAATAAGGAACTGGATAAATTTGATACAACATTAAATGGTAAAGTAGTTTTCATGTGCTGACAGCTGAATCACCACAATTCAAAGTTCAGAAAGATTTCGTGCCATGTTCCTTTATAGTGAAAAAGTGTGAATACGGAAAATTAGAAAACTGCTAAGAAACTGTCTTTTAGAGAGAAATTTCATCAAGGAGGGGAAATCCTTTGAAACTATAAGCATGTATTTCAACTTCAAGAGAAGCATAGGGAAAACAAAGTAGCAAGCAATAGATAAAACTACCTTTATCCCAGTCAGGAAACCAACCACTAGGTGTTTAGGTGGTTGAATTTTATTAGGACAGATTTGTCTTATACATATACACAGAATATATGCATACATATGTGTGCTTTATGTATGTGCACAGCCCATTATGTTGCTTTTTTGATCTTCAGGCCATTATCACTTAGGAGTAAAAGCAAAGACTCAGACTGACTCAGACTGCCAAGGTATGATTCCAGCTCTGCTGTTACTACCTTTGGGCAAGTTAACTTCCTGAAGCTTCCTATGAAAAAGAACTCCTCCTAAAATAAGGATTATATGGATTAATAAACATATGAATAATGCCATATGCATAAAGCATCCTCTAAGCATGTTATATAATGTTCAGTAAGCATCATGTTCTATTACATGTAGTCTCAAGCTTTCCATATGCCAGAACTCAGCCCATATCATAGGAGCCACTAAATGTGACATGGCAATAATAGTGTAAGAAAAGAGTAGAAATGAAAGCAAGTAATAGATATATCTCTACCACAACTATTGAATTTATTATTGCTTTGCATTTTCCATTTGACTAAAAAATTGAGACAAGAATGAGCAATTAATGAGGTGGAAACTGACCAGTTGTTATCTCTTACAGACAGCCTTATAATGTAGAAGAAGCAATGGAGCAACTGATAGGACCCGGTGGACAAAAATGGGCCAATATGGACCCAGAAGAACGAATGTTAGCTGCTGCTACAGCTTTTACACATATCTGTGCAGGGCAGGGCAAAGGAGATATTAGGAGAGAAGCCCAGGCTAGCCAGTATGATCCCTACAGTAAAGCTTCAGTGACCCCAGGAAAGAGACCTACTCTTCCTGTGCAGCTGCACTACCCACACATCAGAAGCCGCGTCACTTCATCAACATTTTCAGAGGCTTCCCAAAAATGCAGAAAGCCGGTGATGAAGAGAAAGGTTCTGCGCAGAAAGCCAGATGGGGAAGTACTAGTGACAGATGAGTCTGTTATCAGTGAGTCCGAATCTGGTACAGAAAGTGATTTGGATCTCTGGGACTTACGACACAAGCTGATGAACCTACAATTTCAAGAAGGCACAGAATCCCCAAGTGATGCTTCACGAAAACTTAGTCTACCACATGAATATCAAGTTAACCTACCACGTGAATATCAAGGAATTTCACAAGAAAATCAGCTCATTTGCTATCTACAAAGAGAGGAAATGGGCCCTCCTGTTTATGAACAAGACTTGATTGTTGCCAGCAGACCCAAATCCTTTATTCTCCCCAGGCTGGATCAGTTAAGCCGAAACCGGGGCAAGATAGACCGAGTAGCCAGATATTTTGAATACAAAAGGGACTGGGATTCAATGCGGTTTCCTGGTGAAGATCATAGAAAGGAGCTACGCTGGAATGTCCGAGAACAAATGCTTTCCAGAACAGAGCCCCAGTCCAAGCCTCAGCATGTGTATGTTCCAAACAACTACCTAGTACCAACCGAGAAGAAAAGGTCTGCCCTTCGGTGGGGTGTCCGTTGTGACCTTGCAAATGGTGTCATGCCCAAGAAGCTTCCTTTCCCTCTTTCTCCTTCTTAAGTCTTCTTTACCTGTCTCCTTCCATCATATTTAGGATAACTTAGTTCTTTATCTCTCTCCTTTTAAATACAACTGACTTGAAAAGCCTGCAGAACATAGGGTAAGGACTTCACTGGTGTTTCCTATGTCACATTAGGTATCATACACCACTTAAATTTCTAAACTGACATTCTCAAATGCAGCAATTTGGGGGGTAGGGGGAACTACCTGAAATGTGAATTTTGTCAAAATAGTGCCATTTTGAAAAGACTTGTAAACTGTGGTGGTTTTTTTTTTTTAATTAGTGGGTATTAAGCTCAACTATTAAAGAATTTGGCAAATGATGAGTTTGAACCTTGTGTAAGAGGATCTCAGCCAGCTCTAGGCCATGATTCTTCCTCTATCAGCTAATGATACTGTTTCTGTATATAGTCTGACATGAAGACACAGAAATGAACTAGATTGTCTGGGTACAGATCAAAACACTAGTTCTGGTTTTTCGCTAGAACTTACATTCTTGATAATCCAGTAAGGAATACCTAAAGATCAGAGTTGTCTATTTCAAGCACTAAATGTATAGGCCTGAAGTTTTTATTAAAGTGTTTATTCAAAAAGGAAAATAAACATGAATAGTCCTGGTCATTGCTAGTCGTTGAAACATTCTCCAACCAATATCTGAGGCTAGAGATAGAATACATTGACCCAGGGCCACCCACAGCTGGACATGATCAAGAAGAAAGATAATCAGTAATAGCCAAATGCTATGGAGGCATTGACGCCAGAAAAGTAAAATCTGCAAACTCCAGTAGTATATCTGAGCAAGGACGATGCCACAAATGCCTGGGGATACAAATTAGGTACCTTGTAGTTCAAACAGGTAGCTCCATCATACATGCAGAGCACAAAAAAACGTTTAGACTCAATTCTGGGTGCAGGATTAAAACTAACAGATTTTTCAAAACAGCTGATTAAGAAAAGTTTTCATTTCCCTGGACCCAAAGTTCAAATTACCAAAATTAAAAGGGTTTTGAAGGTATGAATCCCAGTTTAGCTCCTTCTAAGCATTGGATCAACCCAGTCATGAGGCAGATTTAAGTGGGATGACCTCAAGACTTTTGGCCCAGTACACTAGGTTTATCAATGAAATTTGGAAGGTAGACCCACAAAGAGAATTCCTGGGTGTACTAAGCATCCACCCTAAAATAGTAAGCCTCGAAGTTTTTGAAGTTTAAAAAAAAAAGGGAGGAGTGTGGATAAGCATTTCCTCGTGATAAAGGGTTCAAACGCGCTGTGATCATTAACTCTATTTAAGTATAACGAAGAGCAAAACCCAAAATAAACTAGTTTCCGCTACGCCTTCCTCCCATACTTTCTTTACTGGGCTACTATTGTTTGTATTTGAGCAATTCAGAGGCCCTCTAAACCAGTTGCAGAATCTAAGACCCGCTGGAGGGACCTATCTCCAAGAAGTCCCAGACACGACACACGACGCGCTGTCCTAAGTCCCACTTCATACACCGGCGCCTTCCTGAAGCCCTTAAGTACCGGGTCAGGAGATAGCCATTTAGCTTCCATTTGCTCATTCCTCTCTAGAACTCAAAGCAGCCCACCTGGAAGAGTGCACACTTACCTTCCGGTCATCAGCGCGCGGCCACGCGACTAGCAGGAAACAGACTTCGTGTCTCCAGTAAGCATGCGCCGCCTCACGGGAGGCGCGCCTGCGGTTCTGGGAAATGTAGTTCCGAGGTCCGGTGGCCGGCTTTAAGCCAAAACCCGTCGTAAGCACAGGTTTCTGATTCAGCCCTGTCTTCACCGCAAGGCACAATCAATACAAGAACAAATGACAAAATTATAATTATGGTCTAAAATAAGTTTTTTTAATGCTGAAGATCCTATATAAAAACTAGGAGATTGAAGATCGTGTTCCAATCTTGCACATCGTTTAATTAACAGAAATTTAACATTGAGAGTAAAAGACATTTACTATTAGAATGGTAACGTAAAGGCTAAAGGGAAATGCTATAGCCTGAATAAAAGTCTGACAGTACAGGGCAAAGGAGTGCTGCTTCAGCACCACGGAGAGATCATGGCGACAGTTTTGTTGCTTTTCTATTTTTTGTCGTTTCTAGAAATGTTGCTACGACTCTTAAAATTCCAGTCGGAAAATAGAAAATCCTGGTTCATCGGTCCAAACTTAGCATAAGGGATCTACTCCAGAGCTGTGCAATAATATATGATGTAGGTAGTGGTGGCCAGGGTTGCTTTAACGGGACCACGCCTTAGAATAAAAATTAAAATGCGTGTGTAGGAGGGCACATCAGAAATACCCAGGGATGAGACAGATGTCTGCACTTGGATTCTGCTTTCTTTCCGAACCTCCAGTCAAGTCCCTCTGTTCCTCCACTGTCCTGTGCAATCTCACACCTTTGATGACCAGGCGGAGCTGTCCGGGAAGACACCAGCACGAGAGCCTGCAGCGCGGTAGGGTACCGCCTCCGTGCTCAGTTTCTCTCTGCTGTGCCGATGGCCGGCTGGCCAAACGGAAAGCTCGCGGGTGCCCCGCACGGCTGCGCCCAGCACCTCGCTCTCCCTCCGCCCGCCCCGCGCTGGGTCCGCGCCTGCGCAGTGCGCCGCGCCACGGGTGGTCGCGAGGCGGACGCCGGTCCCGTAGCCTAACCATTGGCCACTGAGCCGAGCCGGCGCTTCCCCGCGCGGGGGTGGCAGCACGTGCCGGGGGCGAGAGCGGAGACCACAGCTATGGCGTCGTTACTTTGGGGAGGCGACGCTGGGGCGGCAGAGAGCGAGCGGCTGAACAGCCACGTAACCGCCGCTGAGCAGGGGAGGGCCCACGGGCGGGAGCTAGAACAAGGACTCCCGAGGGAAGTCCCCTGGGAGGGGGAGCGCCCCTCTGGCGTTTGGAGTGGGGTGTCAGGTGATGGGGGAGGTGTGGGCCGGGGTGGAAGGACCACGGGAAAGGACCCTCCCAGAGGGAGGGCAGACCTTGGGTTTGAAAGGGCGAAGACCCCTGGAAATCCAGATAGAGGACGCAGCTGCTGGTCCTAGCTCTACTGAGTTTTCTCCTCTCCTGATTTTCACCATTTAGCAGGTTTCCCGTCTTCGTAGCCACCTTTCCCTTGTAGGTGTTGTGAACCACCTTTCACCCAGGTTCTGCCCATATTCAGACTAAGGGACCTCCAGAAGAGACCGGAAACTCCCATCCTTTTGTAGGATAATTCATTCAGTTGCCCGACTGATGAAATCGTTAATCCTTAACATTGCAAAGGAAGCTGTTTGGGGTGGTTTTCCCCTCCCGCTGCTGTAGGATAGCACCAGGCTTGCTGCTTGATGTCCTGCTTCC
Source organism: Ondatra zibethicus (assembly GCA_004026605.1). Classification (NCBI taxonomy): domain Eukaryota; kingdom Metazoa; phylum Chordata; class Mammalia; order Rodentia; family Cricetidae; genus Ondatra; species Ondatra zibethicus. Next base: position 67,042 of record PVIU01009695.1, read on the forward strand.
TAATATTGGTTGAAATTTGTGCCTTTCAATAGTTTTCAAATCTCGTCCACCCCAGGAAGAACCTCCGTGGTATTAGGAGTACCACAGTCCCAAACATAGGTGAGTGCTGTTAGGCTAAAGTAGATTCGCTTAATTAAGCATCTTTGCCAGCTGAAACAGCTTCGACTTCTTTAATTTTGCATGCACGACCCTCCCCTACCTTCCCAATCACTTTACTCTCCCTGGAGGTGACTCTGTTTGCATACACTGTAAAACCTGTGAGAAATTTTAAGAGTCCACTCTATTTCTTTTCAACGTTTTTCTTCACATTCATTGTTTCTCTTTTGCCATTTTAGACGGCTCTCTTAACGCCGAAGAGGAAGACGAAGAAGACGATGTAGGTAAGCGACTTTTGTTTTCATGCGCTTTCTGGCGTTGCTCGGTTTATCATCACTTCAGCAATGTTAATGAATAGGGTTGCATTGGAAAAGCACTGTCTTTGCTTTATTTTTGAATGAATACTATCAGACAAAAATACTAAGTAGGAGGGGCTGTATTTCTTTAGACAAAATGAAAACTGCAAGGAGTGGGTTAAGAATATTCAGTTTTGCAAGGAAGAATTATTCGGTCCTGACTTGATTAGATGTCGGTTTGCTCAAGGTCAGGGGTTGGTGCAACAGAGCACAAGAAACTGGATCTTTGTAAAAGAGGGGATTCTTGGTGCTATGGCATTCCTTCTAGAACTTTCTTTAGAAGAAAGATGAGAATAAGCTTCAGTTGTTTTGTCTACTTCTACTGTGTGGGAGAAAACAGTTAATTAGATGCCATTCAGGAGGTTTGATGCCCCTTTTATTTTTGCTTTTCTAGTGGATTTGGCAGCCAATTCACTCTTAAATAAATTAATCCGTCAGTCCCTAGTAGAATCCAGCCATCGAGTGGAAGTCTTACAAAAGGATCCCAGCTCTCCACTCTACTCGGTGAAAACCTTTGAAGAACTACGGCTGTGAGTACCTTAACTCTTAGTGCCTAAGAAGGCTCATGTCAGCTACGCTGTGAGCACCTTAACTCTTAGTGCCTAAGAAGGCTCATGTCAGCTACGCTGTGAGCACCTTAACTCTTAGTGCCTAAGAAGGCTCATGTCAGCAAGCACTAACTAGGATGCTAGCACTAAAAACCACCAGAATCCCATTTATTCTCTAGTATGCTGTATTCAGATAGATTGTATAATATTACATGCCATTAAACTATAACTCAAGCTGTTGAGGTGAGGAGGAAAGAGCATCCTGCTTGTGGGCGGCACTGTTCCGTGGGCTGGGGTCTCTGAGCAACCCGATACTCTCACCAGCATGCCCTCCCCCACCATAGCGGACTCTCCCCTTTCTTAAACCATGCGCTAAAATAAATCCTCCTTCAGTTGCTCTGTCAGGCGCCGTGTCGTAGAAGAGTGCCAGTGCCCAGCTGCAAAGTGGCTTCCCTCGGAAGTGTACCTTGCAAGGGTACATTTCCGAATGTGGTATACGCATTAATGAGACTGCTGACCACAGAGGCTTTGCATGTCTGAGAATTGTATTCATTTATTTAGCTATCTGTGTATCCATCTATTTATTTATTATTTTACAGAAAGGAAGAGTTACTAAAAGGGATTTATGCAATGGGATTTAACAGACCATCCAAAATCCAGGAGATGGCCCTCCCGATGATGCTCGCACATCCGTGAGTTTACAGGGTAGTGGTCTTCCAAGTTGGTTGTTTTTGGTTTCTTCTATTTATACCCAGGATCTTGTGTTCAGTTTATACCCAGTCCTCTCCTCTTTTTCACAGTCCCCAGAACCTCATAGCACAGAGCCAGTCTGGAACGGGAAAAACAGCTGCCTTTGTCTTAGCAATGCTCAGCAGAGTGAATGCCTTGGAATTGTTCCCACAGGTAAGGAAGGGCTGTGGTGGAATCATTGTGACTGCAATGCCAGCAACATTTCAGCAGTGCCGGGTCTTTCTGCAAATATTATAATTACTGCAGGAAAATGAAGACTAGACATTCCTTCCTAAAATCCTAGCGCCCTGGGTAGAGTATGGGGATAGTAACGAGTGATGCACAGCCCCAGCCTTAGGGTCCAGCTGCTTCCAGTCCCAGCCTTGCCACCACTGCCCACCTCGCTGAGTGTCAGGGGCAAGTTAGTCCATTTCCCAGAGTCTGTTTCCTTTCTGTAAAGCCATCTCTCTAAAGGCATGGCTCATCATTAACCCGTTCATGCTGGCCTCCCCACACCCCGTGCAGTGCCTGGATTGTAGAGGCAATTCATTAAGCACTGAATGATAACTGAATGTGTAAGTATGATGTTTTCCTCCTAAAGTCATCTTGTGGAGTCAGTGAAGCCACCTACCCTTTTAGCACTATGCTTGGTTTTAAGTAGGCATGTAGTGATGGTGGCTGCTTAGCTGTAGTATCAGAAAAGTATACAATCCACTCATTTCTCAGAGTGTCTTCCTATGATCACAGAGTGCCTGGTTGAGGCACCCAGCTCACAGTTCTGGCCTCATTTCTTTTCACAAAAAAGAATCTGGTACTGTTTCCCTTTTTCCTCCAAAGGGCACTCAGAAAGTTTTCATGGACTGATTTCCCATATGTGATAAAAGCCTTCCTCAGCCAGCTGCCAGCGAGTTCTATAAATTGTAGATGCATGTGACGGAGGCCAAGCAAGGGAGTGTGCTTTCCACATAAGGTTCCTGAAATTTATATTGAAATTTTAGTATCCATTAAATTATTCAATAGAGCCGTGTTTGAGCCCATATTTTGAAAATGTGTGTGGAAACTATTTCTAGTGCTTTGGTAGTTGCCTTCTCTACCATAGACCCTGCACATGAACACTTTAAATATCATCAGTTTCTTCCATTGGCGTCTTCATTCAACACTCACCACTTCTATGGGAGGGCGTAGCAAACGGGCATAGGAGGGGAATATTATTCTGGCAGGATTGTGCATCTATAATATGGATTAAGCAGAGCATTCTGGAAACAGGCAGACTCTCAGGAGCAAGTAGAAGGTGACAGATATTGTACAGCTGTGGTCTGTCATGCCTTTCATTCCCAGCTCCCTGCATCCCTTTCTCTCTCCATCAAAAGACAGTGACCAGTAACTTGCACTTCTAAATAGCCCTGTAGAGAGAAGTATATAAAGAAACCATTTCTTTTCTCTTCAGCTCCAACGTCTCTAGTGTTCACCTCAAACCTGTCAGCTACTTATCAACTGCCAAATTATATTCAATTTAAAATGTTTCATCAGCTAGAATCTTCAGTGCCATTTCTGTTCTTCCTGTACAACTTTTAACTGTGGTTCCAATGTGAACAGTGGCTTGTATGAACTTGCCCCCTCCCCTCTTCTATCTCACAGTGCCTCTGCCTGGCTCCTACCTATGAACTGGCTCTACAGACAGGCCGTGTGGTTGAAAGGATGGGGAAATTCTGTGTGGATGTTGAAGTGATGTATGCCATTCGAGGAAATCGAAGTATGTACCAGTCAGCCTGTCTTGGCTATTTGTTAAATCCTGGCTTCACACCTAGCTCCTCTGCTTTCTCACCTCTGAAGTGGGGGAAATATCTCTCAATGAAGCAGTCCAGACTTAAGCACTGGTGCAGCCTGGCATAAAATGAGGGCACAGCAAACAGTATATTATTTCCATATCTTGTAAGAGGATGCTGTTTTTATGGTCTGCTTTTTGAGACTTGATGATTTTGTGCCAAACAAGTTTTATTGGAGATTTTTTACTAAAATACTACATGCTTATCATGGAAACTGAAGCGTTAAAGGATGAAGATGAGGAGATGGAAGTCTGCCCTGCTTTGCCCCAGGAAGGGACAGGAAGCTAGTCTTTGCTCTCCCTTGAGCCCATGCACATCATCTGCATGGTTGTTTCCTTGTGTGCTCACAACACGGAAGCATATCACACCACCCTCCGACTGGCTTCCCAGCGCCCCATGTTTTTACATCTAGATTATTACTGAACATTTTTGTTATCTCCCATTTGGAAAGGCTTGGTTGTTTGGAGGGTTTGGTTTTGATTTGGGGTGCCGGAGGTAGACACTGGGCCACAGGCATGCTAGCTGAGTGCTCTCATCCTGCGTGTCCCCCAGTCCCTGTAGCTGAATGGGGTCTCTCAGCTCATGCAGTGACAGACTGTCTATGAGCTTCACCCCACTGCAGTCTCCAGAACAACTGGCACTCCCTGTACTGCCACACCTAACCAGTTTCTCCTCAGCCATGCCATTATTCCTATGGGACAATAGAAATGCGGAATGTGGTTTTGTTTATTTGCTTTTGTTTTTGTTGTTGGTTGGTTTTTGTTTCATTTGGGGGAGGGGTTGGGTTGTTGTTTTATTTCGTTTTTGTTTTTTTGAGACAATGTCTCACTGTGTTGCCCAGGCTGATCTTGAACTTATGTGAGCAAGTAATCATCTCACTTCAGCTTTCTGAATAGCTGGGCCTACAGAATGTCACACTATCCATTTTATCGAAGCGAAGCTTTTTGAATGACCACAGAGCGCCATCAAATATATAGGACTATTATTACCATAAACCTAGAACTCTAGAATCCATCCTAAAATTCTGCAACGTCTAAATACATCCATGCCCCTCAGGGTTTGCACTTGGGAAATGATACTGCATTTCTCTTACCACCAAGCACTGTATCATACCACCCTGGCCTGTGCCCTGTGACAATGAGCCAAGCTGTTTTTATCTACAGGAACACTTAAAACCCTTTTCTCCACAGTTCCTAGGGGCACTGAAATCACCAAGCAGATTATAATCGGTACTCCTGGGACTGTCCTAGATTGGTGTTTCAAGCGAAAATTGATTGATTTGACTAAGATCCGTGTATTTGTCCTGGATGAAGCAGATGTGATGATTGACACCCAAGGATTCTCAGATCAGAGTATTCGTATCCAAAGGTAATCTTCACATTCATCCATTCCCCCGGATTTTTAGGCTAAATGATCAATTTTGTTTGTCTGCTCTTCCTAATTACTTCCATTGCTTAATTTCTTGCCATCTTCACCTTCGGACTGACTTTGGGTTTTCACCAGCTCAGGGACCCCTCAGACTGCTACAGTGCCTGCCTTCACCCCGAGGTGTGCCTCTCTGCCGTACTTTTGTTGCTGTGCAGGCCTACAGGTGAAGAGTGTGTCCTGGATTGCAACCGAGTGTTGCCAGTCATGTTTATATCCGGAGCAGAATCCCAATGGAATCTGCTGAAGGCCACTGGAGCTGCGATGGCTAATGAGCTAGAATAGAAAGCACGTGGTGTTAGAGCAGGTCTAGTCCTGCTTCTAATTTGTGTTTCCCCAGATTCCTCTGCCAAATCACCCGAAGGGCTTCCGATAACACAGTTCTGGGCCTTCTCACACTCACTGCATTGAGATTTGGAGAGGGAAGTTAAGAATCCGCATTGCTCTTTTTTTTTTTTTCCTTTCTTTCTTAATAAAGTTAAGGTGGTGGCGCACGCCTTTAATCCTGGCACTCAGGAGGCAGAGGCAGGTGGATCTCTCTGAGTTGGAGGCCAGCTTGATCTACAAAGCAAGTTCCAGGACAGCCAGAAGCTGTTACACAGAGAAACCCTGTCTCAAGAGGGAGAAAGTAGTATTTACTCAACTTTAAATTCAGTAGTATTGAAAGTCTGATAATGAGAAACAGTAGTCCCCACCTGCTCAGTCCTGAGAACATGCCTGTCTTCTCTGATGTCGATCTTCAGATCTTAAATAATTTGCTCACCTTACTGTTTTCCTGATGTAAAGTCTTTGTCTCCTAGGTGTAGAAAGTAGGCCTGAATTCTTTTAAACTACAACCCTTGTCCATTCTCTGTTTCCTCTCAGTGCTTAAATCCTAAGAGTTTGACTATGCCAACACTGTGTGTATCCTTCTAAGTACACGCATATGAACACATGCACTGTTTACTGCTGGGCCCAGCACGGTTGTGTTAGTATTATTTTTTAATTGTACAATCTTTCCTCTAGAGTTGTTTATTGACTTTTTCCTGTGCATTATCCCTGTGTAAGGATTTTTAGCTTTTCCCTAACCATTCTATCATGCATGTCATAGGCAAGTGGTTTCTTTACATAGTCAAATCATGCTTTTTATGTTTAAAATGTTTAATTATTTCTTTTATTTTTGAGATTATAATCTAATTACATTATTTCCTCCTTTGCTTTCCTCCCTCCAAACCATCCATGTACCCCTCTTTACTCTCTTTCAAATCCATGGCCTCTGTTTTTAATTGCTGTTAGATGCATATATGTGTATGTTTGTACAAATATTCCTTAGTAAAACCTGCTTGGTCTGCATAATGTTACTTGTATGTGTGTTTTCAGGGCTGAGCATTTGGTATTGGGCAATCGATTGGTGTGCTCTGCCCTGGGAATGGCTGTTCTCCTGCTCTCAGCATTGCTTGCTGTCTGCAGTGCTTTGTGTGGGGTTGAAGCCCACGATACGTGTAGTCCTCACCCCAGGAAACTTTCTCTTTGCAACAGACAGAAAGCATTATAGAAAACCACAGCTGATCAAAATGTAGTTGTAGAGCCAAGTCCCATTGGATACCTCTACAGAAATCTAAGGGTCAGAGATTGCTGAGGAAGAGGGGGGACGAGACTGTAAGAGTCCAAGGAACAGGCAGTCTGCTGTGATACTGTGTTTCCTAGTAATGTCAAAAGCTACACCCACAAAGCATCACTGACAAGACTGCTTCAACAGGAACTTAGCGAGGACAGCAGCAGGTAGACATGCCAGAGTGGATGGAGGAAAGACCATGAGGCCTCAAATCATGCTTTTAATCCACTGACTTCTGTATCTCAGGGTCTCCCTCTCCTGCCTGTGCGGGTGTCCATGCCTGCTGTGTAGTCAAATCACGGCTGTGCTGTTGGTTTATTGGCTGCCTTGCATCTCCCAGTTCCTGGGCTCTTGTGTAATCTCCCTAATGTGCTGGGTTGTATTTTCTGATCTCTTTTCTAAAGCATATAAGAAGTTCATGGTTTGGTTTTTTTGTTTGTATGTGTCTCTGCATGTTTTTATTGTCTTGTAAACCTGGTTTTTGACTGGTATTTATTGCATAGGAATCCTGTATTAAAAACCATTCTTCCTCCAATTTCAGATGCTTATTGAAAACAAAACAGTTGTCTGGGGGTAACTTTATATATAATTAGTCCTATGAGCGTCTGCTTCTGTGGCTGAAAGGTTTGACGTCGCCTTGCCTTGTCCTTAGCCTATCAGTGGGGTCTCCTGCCACCTCCGTATCCTGATATTTCTCACTGGAGTTTGCTGACTTTTATTATCGAACCTTGTGCCTGAAAGTTCTGTAAATTCTCTGAAGTTATTTCTTTTCCTAGAATGACCAACTGTTGAGAAAGCCAGTATAGAACACAGTCATTGCAAACAAGAAGTATTAAAAATGGAAATAATTATACATGTGTTACTAAAGCAGGGTGCCATTTCTGTTTCCAGATGATCCATTCTCTATTCTCCTTCTCACTGTGTTTCCAGTTTGGAGAGGGACATCTGTCTTTCACCCATTGTACATGTTTCCAGAGCCACCAACAGTGTTGTCACCACATGAGCACATGTCCTCATAGCTAAAGATCTTAACGGAGTGTAAACTTTAAACTGAAAAGTGGCCCAAACCTGGAGAATGAAAGGCTCAATATCATGGTCAGACACTGCGTGCTTTTTAAGATGTCAGGTGCTAAGTATGTAAGACATGTAGCTGTTAGGACCGTTCTTGTTTTGTTTGGTAAGGAGTTTGTGGGAAGAACAGAATTTGCCAGAATTTATGTTTACACTCTACCATTAGTTTATGTTTGGATGATATGTGA